>LBNU01012033.1:179799-321033 GCA_014162995.1 Artemisia annua
GACACTTGGAGGGGTGAATGGGACCGGCTGGTATTGCAACACCCATGGTTAAGTGTAATCCAAAATGACCGCTCCAAGACATATGCTTTGGCACACTTACCAAAAGACAAAACAACATTGGGTGCAAGAAAGTTAACAGAATATATGGAAGGAACACTTCGACAATTGGTAAATCCATATATGCTAGTATCACGATATGTATCACTAATATAAAGATGTATATAATTTCTAACGATTGTTTTATATTTGTGGATAGGCTGAAAAAGAGCAAAAGATGCTCGAAGATGGTACATACCTTACGGTAGGGAGAGATCCGATTACACAAGTGTTTGGAAAAGAGCACGGGGGACGCACTAGGGGGTGGCTCCCACTGTTGGAGTAAGGAAAGCGTTAGGGTGGGTGAAGGGAAATAAGGAGAGACATGAGGTTGTTGACATGGAGGCGATTGAGGAGATGGTAACAAAAAAAAGTTACAGCCGCGTTAGGAGATAAATTTGATCGTCAAGAAAAGGAGATGGCAACGTTAAAGGCTATCGTGGCACACATACAAGGTTCTAGCATTACGTCTGATGGATATTCTGATGGACTTGATGATCTCGAGGTAATTATGTTATTTTACATTTTTTATATAAAATTTAGGCCATAGTGTATTATATAATAAATATAATTAGCCCTCTGTACCAAAACAACCTAATATGTGTGGCTAAGTCTTTAGTCAAATGTCTTGTGTAGGATCCTATACCATGTGATTTACTATGGCCCTACTCTTCTGGACCTGAATGTCGAGTAGCTAGAGGGAAGGTTTATCCGACTAGGGACGCGAGAATACATGGATCTTGTATTTCCGAGGGTTACGTTAAGGTTCAAGTAGACACGGTCGAAGATGCTTTTAAAGCAATACCTGTGCCTAAAACAACCGAGACTGTGTCTGTATTAGAACATACAATCTTGGAATTTATTGAGTGGCCTCGGAAAAAAATCAAGGTATCATTATGCATTAATTAGATATGACATTGTGTTATAAGTTGGTATTGTCTAATAAAATGTTTCCTTTTATATGCAGACACACCAAACAAACTCACAATGTCACTCTGTGAGTCGCTCTTCCCATAGTCCATCTATGCCATGCCAACCCCCGATTAGCGATTTAAGTTCAAGTTCATGTTATCGCCCTCAAATGGTAGTCACAGAATCATTTTACTTAATTTATATGTATATACAGGAAGTGACGACAAACATACATAGGCTGATATAACAAAGTGTATTAATGCAGGAAGAAGATCCAATCACATTTCAACACCAAATCCCAATCGGTGGTTATATGAGCTTGGTCGTCCTTCAATCATTATACTTGATAATTATGTGTGTGCGTGTGTGTGTATAATGAGCTAATATATCCAAATTGATTTTTTATTTAGTTGGAAAAAGTGGCATTGNGTGTGTGTATAATGAGCTGATATATCCAAATTGATTTTTTATTTAGTTGGAACAAGTGGCATTGCAGCCTGTAACTTCATACACAGCTCCTCAAATGCAATCTCATCTTGCAACTGTTGAACCTGTTAAGCCAAAGACCCAAGAGGAAAGATACAAAGAGAGGCTTGATAAATTAGAAGATCGGCCGAAACTTTTTAAAGAATCTGCGAGACGATTCACGAAATGCAAGAATCGAAATATTCCAATTGATGCACCTCACAACATGTATGTCAAACCTTGGGGAGAGTGGATTGAGTATGAGGCGGTTTTAGATATACACATCGAGGCGAAGGTTGATATTACCTTTATACATTGGTGGGCGATGTAAGTAACTTATGTTCTATTTATTTTTTATTTTTCTGAAAGAAACACTTATATAGCATCAACTAAACACCCTCTTATAGCCGCAACCAAACACCCCCGAGAACAGCCCCCAAAAGGAATCAAAACACCCCTCTGCTAGCAGCATCCAAACACCCACTAACTCGTATTTTACTTTCTTGATGATAGGCATTTACATTCGATTGTGAATGGTCTTCATCACAACAGATGCGTTTTCCTCAATCCACATCTCATTGTATCAAGTGAATGTTTAAGCAACAGTGAACAAGTTGTGGATCACATTATTAGTACTAAGGGAAAAAATCCAGGAAAAGACATATACGTGGCACCGTATTTGCAAGGGTAATATCTTTGCTTGTTATATGGATATTATTATATGTGCTTTAATCTATATCTATACTGAAATGATGAAACTTTTGTGTAGTGGGAGTCATTGGCTTCTTTTTGTGGTTTGCCCAAATTTGAGGAGGGGCTATATAGTGGATTCGTCNAACTTTTTAAAGAATCTGCGAGACGATTCACGAAATGCAAGAATCGAAATATTCCAATTGATGCACCTCACAACATGTATGTCAAACCTTGGGGAGAGTGGATTGAGTATGAGGCAGTTTTAGATATACACATCGAGGCGAAGGTTGATATTACCTTTATACATTGGTGGGCGATGTAAGTAACTTATGTTCTATTTATTTTTTATTTTTCTGAAAGAAACACTTATATAGCATCAACTAAACACCCTCTTATAGCCGCAACCAAACACCCCCGAGAACAGCCCCCAAAAGGAATCAAAACACCCCTCTGCTAGCAGCATCCAAACATCCACTAACTCGTATTTTACTTTCTTGATGATAGGCATTTACATTCGATTGTGAATGGTCTTCATCACAACAGATGCGTTTTCCTCAATCCACATCTCATTGTATCAAGTGAATGTTTAAGCAACAGTGAACAAGTTGTGGATCACATTATTAGTACTAAGGGAAAAAATCCAGGAAAAGACATATACGTGGCACCGTATTTGCAAGGGTAATATCTTTGCTTGTTATATGGATATTATTATATGTGCTTTAATCTGTATCTATACTGAAATGATGAAACTTTTGTGTAGTGGGAGTCATTGGCTTCTTTTTGTGGTTTGCCCAAATTTGAGGAGGGGCTATATAGTGGATTCGTCGAAACGTGATAATACTGAGAAAAATTATTATTTCCCAAAGATAGTAGAGAGGTAAATTTTTAAATATTGACTTTGAGTTGACCTGTATTTTTTTTAAAAGATAGTTATAGTTTTGCTTTTCAATATAGGGCTTTCGAGATCAAGTTTGATTGGACGATGGCTAAGGTAAGTTATCTACAATTGTTGTTGTGTATATATGATTGACTTGGTTGTTGCATTTGTGTAACTATCTTTGTATATTTCAGTGTTTCCAACAAAAGGGTGATTGGGAATGCGGCTATTATCTGATGAAGTCCATGTATGACCTTGCTCTATACAAACAAACTGACTTTCCAAAACATGTAAGTAAATGCACAACCTAATATTTAGAGTGGATTTAGGCATTTTAGAGTAGTTTATAAGTTATTGGATTAGTACTAGTTTGACTTTAAAAGTCAAAGATGTCTCATCTTGAGTTTGACTTGCTCGTGTGCTGTAGTTGTATGAAGTAGGAATGACTAGTTTTAATGAGTTGTTGGGTTGTGAATTATTTACTTCTACATATTGAAAAGGAAACTGATTGGCATTTCTATAAGAACACAAGCTCAAAGCTGTGTTAGGTTCCTGACTTTAGCGAATAGTTGCCAAAAACTACATCTGAATGAGTAAATTAACTCTTATGAATGTTTTGGGGTGATATTTATGACAAAAACTCATTTATATACTGTTTTATTTTTGGAAAAGGTAGTATGAAAGTAGTAAAATCTTTAGTTTCATATATTTGTAGTATCCTACTCGCGGCAGTTAAGTGACTTGTAACACATTCACTTTAATCTTTTCTAAATTTGGTCCTTTTCTCTAACAGCTATAGACAACTACCGGGTAAATTTTACAAGTTTTTATTTATATAGCATTTGTTACTATTTATTCTATTAAATTTTGTTGACTTTGCGAAAAAATATGACTAATATATATCTATATTTGTTTTTATAGCTTTGGGATGATACACGCCATTTAAAACCGATGGAGATTGACCAAGTGGCTCTTACGACGTTGAACGCGTTTCATACGTTTGTAGTTGATTCTATAGATGCAACGGCTCCTCAATAGTTAAGGTTTTAAAATTTCGTGATGATGACTTGTAAACAATTGAAATGGATAACACTTTTGTCTAACTCAGATTGTTGCGTTGGTTGATGTTTATGTAAAATTTTAAGTTTGTTGAATATTTGTGTATGCGGCAATGTTACAGGTTTTGGAACTGGAAAATGAATATTATGGTATTGTTTGGTTACAGGTTCTGGAACCTGGAAATTGAATATTTTTTTTTTATTAACAAATAGATTTGGTACGGTTAACAAAAAACCGTAGCAGAAAAAAAGTACCAAATAGTCCATTTTTTGCTACGGTTATAAAGAAAACCGTACCAAATAGTCCATTTTTTGCTACGGTTCGCAACCGTGTCAAAAAATATTTTATTTTTTGGTACGCGATTATCTAGCACGGTTTAGAAACCGTGTCAAAAAGCCTTAAAAACCGTAGCTAAAGAGATTTTTGTGTAGTAGTGTTGATTTCACATATTTGGGTTTGATGTTTAGTTTTTGCATGGGTGTGTTTGATTTCACAAGACATCACCTTGTGTGATTAAAAAATGTACAGTTCACAAATGTAAGTTCAGATTTACACTTGATATGATCAACAATCTCTTCAATTTAGCGGTTAACAACTGATTATTAGCACATAATCTGTAACAAAACCCACAGCCAAACAACCATACACTTTCACATACTCACATTGTGATGTCACATGTAATGACTAAATAACACAGTTCATCTCCAAAAATATAAGGCCATTAGCATACGTAGAACAATTCTAGAGCAACAAGTAGTCTCAATGGTCACGCTAATTAACATGACCAATTTACAGAAATATTGAAACATACATTTTATCAAAACTTGGTGTGCAACATTTTTAACCTCTGTTTCAAGGAATAGGAATACCATATTCATATTGTTACTTTGACTTCATAAACATTTGTTCTTTTCATGTTAAAACATGCAATCGAGTTAATATATTCTAGTAACTACCAAGTTAATCCATGTTAGCCCAAATGTTAAGTTCTCCTTGCCCGAATCCAAAGGATAATAATGGTTGTGAAGGAGATGATATGGGTGGATGGTGCGTGCTTCGTAATGAGCGGAAAAGGGTTAAGGTCATAATGGACAACTTTATGGCAGATGCCGAGAGTTTGGTCGGGTAGGCGCGAAACACTTTTTGTGACAAAGTTTTGAATTGCGGTGTGTTGATATTACACTTGCAACTTTCTTTCTATTGTCCTAGTAGTTAATCTTGTTGATTTTACTCGTTTGACTCGTTAGAGATAAAACCTAACCTGAATAAATGAGTCAATTGCCTACCCTTTAGAAATGATAATCACTTTATTTGGTAGGTTGACTGTTTTTGTTCAAACTACAGGATTTACAACTTTCTTCCCTGGATGAAGGTTCGGATTTCATTCAACAACAAATAAATGATTCTGGTGTCCAGATCCATTAGCCTCTCTATGACGAAATGCATTTGATATACACAAACGGTCAAAGCTTCTTGAAAACGTGATCCATCATGTAACATTATACAAGGTACCAAGAAATGTCAGGTTGTCATGGTTGACTGATTTATTTCTATGTTTGCATTACTATGTTTAAAAACGTTGACTAATAATCAAACTTAGCTTCGAGATCAGGAAGTTGACTTTTGTGCCAATGAATTATTTTAACCATTGGTTGTGCCCTTTCGGTGTTTTGAAAATCATTTCCAGGGTGATTGACTAAATTATTGGCTGCTTAAAGGCCTTCTGAATGAGGTCTTGTAATAAAGAATCGGACCAGTTAATGCCAGTACTAGTACCAAGCTTTCTTGAGACCAGTGGTGATCGGCTATCCGGGGTTGTTACTACTTACTAGTACCAACCCATGCCATCAACGGCTAGTTTTTGTCGTATTACAAACTTGTATCACGGTAGAGGTACAGGTACCTATCACTAGTCATTCAATTCAGTCGGTAGAGAATGACAATCCCATTTTGGGGTAACCATGGTTTCCAACCCACCCATTTTGCCACTAATATCCAGGAACAAGAATGAGAAAAACTCACCATCCTCAAGTAATTATCAACAAAACGCTTAGGATCATCAGGATCATATGCATAAGCAAGTGAGCTCTACTGTAAGATGATCACACAAGGTGATGTCTTGTAAAATCAAACACACCCATGCAAAAACTAAACATCAAACCCAAATATGTGAAATCAAACACTTACAAAATATATGAAATGACCATAATGCCCTTCGCTAAAGACAAAACAAAGCACCAAATTTAAGTCCACAAAACGTTTTTTCACTATTTGGACTCCATGCGATGCAAAAAAACACTTTTTGGACTCCAGGCGATGTTTTTCAAAAGTTAAGGTGCCCTGTGATGTTTCGGCACTAGTTCAGGGACCAACGCTGTATTTTACTCGCAAAAAAAAGTATTAAAAAGTTGTTTTCTTTTATGAAGACAGAAACCTCACGAATAGCACAAGAAACGAGGTCTACAAAGAAGTGCTATAAAATCTATGATCAAAGGTTACCAAACCTACCCAACTACGGAGTATTATGTTTACACTGTTGTATTTAAATTAACCGTGTTTAAATTATGTCTCTTTAAATCAAATAGGCTATCATGTGATTTGCAGGTACTTCACGAATGATTCAAATTATTAAAGATACTGTAAACAGACATCTACAAATAAATCAACACACTATAAGATGCCCACAACAAAACCAAGCTCAACAAAAACAATAACCACATTGCGTTCTTATGCAACTTTATGTCCTTTTTCGGGCATAATTTTTCTGCCGATTATACTAGTATATGGTTCTTTCTAACGTATAACTTTGTTATGCACATTTCGTTACCTTTCGATTTTACCTCTCTTTTTTAGAAACCCGTCAATTTAGCGGGTCATTTAGCCAGTATAAGAAATAAGCGAGATTTAACATGTAAAGCTCATTCATTGCAAATTTTTTCCTACAACTTATACAATGGGTTTGAAAGATGGAACAAAATCCATAAGAAGCATGTCACAATATGTATCCCAAGTTAATTTGAGTGACAAGTTGTGCCACTCAGCTGTACAAGCACAGAATCCAGATGTACCTGAATTCTAGCATACGAAAAATGACAGCTTTTGAAAATGAAACTGTACAATAAATCAATGCACAACCAAATTTGCATATGACAGAATCAACAATCTAAAAATCCCAAGTATTTACCATCGCAATATGTATATAGATTTATCTCTCAATCCATCTTATATGCCCAACCGTGCTTTTCCAAATATGCTTCCACTGCTTCTTTAATTGCCAAATTTGGGATCAGTTGCGACGGGAGTAGGGTTTCCCTTGTAATCGGATCAAACTTCCCTACCTACCTCATCATTAACAATAAATAATGTAAGAAAGACGGTTTTAGAATTTAGAGAACATTATGCCTCCCTTTTTTCTTATAAAGAGGCAAGACTTTCACTTTTGAAATTGACTGGACTACAAATGACGAATCGAGAGAAACTTTGATAAATGTGTCATTACAAATGTCACAATGAGGTTTTTTGTTTTCTGCTTTTAGTGTGAATGGTGGGATCGGGTCAGGTCAGATCAGGCAAGTAGTAAAGTTAATATTTCAAGTATGGGTCAAAACGGGTTGGGCTGACTAGCAGAAACAGTTTTATACATTAATGGGGTCTATGGATCACATTTTGGAGGACTAGTATTGCCACCTCCAGGTTTTAAAAGCTTGTGTATAATCTAAATGGCTATTAATAGTCAAAGACTAGATTTACTTCATTAATGGGGTCTAAGGATCACATTTTGGAGGACTATCAAAACTAAATGCTAAAAGAAAAAATACCTTTTCCAGATGATCAAGAATGACGGCCCTTTCGTAAGTTAAACCACTCGGAGTGATGACAGGGTCACGAAATATATCCAGTGTGATTTTGCAGCAAAGATAGTCCGGTATCTGAAATTACATGTGCGTCTAAGAAGAAAACATAGATTTTGCTTGTGAAAGGAAGTAAGAGAACTAAAAGAAAAATCAAAAACTCACATCTATTGGCACATCGTCTTCTGCTGCTTTGCTGAATACTGATTTCAGAGCTGCTAACTGTTCTGAAATAGAATCTGTAGCTTCATCTCTATCATCTTCTTCTTTACTAGCATCACGAGAATGTTTTTCTTTAAGAGCTGCCTCACAAGAATCTCTGTGGAACATATCACCCAACATTATTATAGAAACAGAAAAAACAGGTCAAATAAAAAATAATGAAAACAGGAAGGTGTCAAAGTGTCAAACATGCTAAAAGTGACCCTAAATTTATTCTTTATACACGCAACCTTCTAAATTGTTTAATCCAAAGTTTTAGATTGTTACTAACTTACTATAAACATTATTAATTTTGTAATCATAGTTTTTTACGAAAAATCTGACGTTTCCTTACCTGTACTAATACGATTCATTACGACCTGTAATCCAATTTGCCCAGAGTATCTTGTGAGGATGTCTTTTGTATGGCTTTGCGCTGTTTTTTNGCACGTTTTTTCTGTTTCTATAATAATGTTGGGTGATATGTTCCACAGAGATTCTTGTGAGGCAGCTCTTAAAGAAAAACATTCTCGTGATGCTAGTAAAGAAGAAGATGATAGAGATGAAGCTACAGATTCTATTTCAGAACAGTTAGCAGCTCTGAAATTAGTATTCAGCAAAGCAGCAGAAGACGATGTGCCAATAGATGTGAGTTTTTGATTTTTCTTTTAGTTCTCTTACTTCACACTAAAAGCAGAACACAAAAAACCTCAGTATGACATTTGTAATGACACATTATCAAAGTTTCTCTGGATTCGTCATTTGTAGTCCAGTCAATTTCATAAGTGAAGTCTCGCCTCTTTATAAGAAAAGGGAGGCCTAATGTTCTCTGAATTTTAAAACCGTCTTTCTTAAATTATGTAATTGTTAATGATGAGGTACGTTGGGAAGTTTGATCATATTACAAAGGAAACCCTACTCCCGTCGCAACTGATCCCAAATTTGGCAATTTAAGAAGCAGTGGAAGCATAGATGGAAAAGCACGGTTGGGCATATAAGATGGATTGAGAGAATAAATCTATATACATATTGCGATGTCAAATACTTGGGATTTTCAGATTGTTGATTCTGCATATGCAAATTTTGTTGTGCATTGATTATTGTACAGTTTCATTTTCTAAGCTGTCATTTTTCGTATGCTAGAATTCAGGTACATCTGGATTTTGTGCTTGTACAGCTGAGTGCACAACTTGTCACTCAAATTAACTTGGGATACATTTGTGAAATGCTTCTTATGGATTTTGTTTCATCTTTTAAACCCATTGTATAAGTTGTAGGAAAAAATTTGCCATGGATGAGCTTTACATGTTAAATCTCGCTTATTTCTTATACTAGCTAAAGTACCCGCTAAATTGACGGGGTTTTAAAAAAGAAAGGTAAAATCAAAAGGTAACGAAATGTGCATAACAAAGTTATACGTTAGAAAGAACCATGTATTAGTATAATCGGTTGAAAAATTATGCCCGAAAAAGGACATACAGTTGCATAAGAACGCAATGCGGTTTATGTTTTTGTTGAGCTTGGTTTTGTTGTGGGCATCTTATGTGTGTTGATTTATTTGTAGATGTCTGTTTACAGTATCTTTAATAATTTGAATCATTCGTGAAGTACCTGCAAATCACATGATAGCCTATTTGATTTAAAGAGACATAATTTAAACACACGTTAATTTAAATACAACAGTGTAAACATAATACTCCGTAGTTGGGTAGGTTTGGTAACCTTTGATCACAGATTTTATAGCACTTCTTTGTAGACCTCGTTTCTTGTGCTATTCGTGAGGTTTCCGTTTCATTAAAAGAAAACAACTTTTTAATACTTTTCTTGCTTACAACGAAACAACGAGAGATATGTGGCATGTGTGTATATATAAATAGGACGCAAATACAAACCAACTTGAATGAGAGATTGTCCATGACTTAAGTTGATCGAAATAACGAAAGATACTAACAACTTCTCTTTCTCTTTGCAAAGCCATACAAAAGACATCCTCACAAGATACTCTGGGCAAATTGGATTACAGGTCGTAATGAATCGTATTAGTACAGGTAAGGAAACGTCAGATTTTTCGTAAAAAACTATGATTACAAAATTAATAATGTTATAGTAAGTTAGTAACAATCTAAAACTTTGGATTAAACAATTTAGAAGGTTGCGTGTATAAAGAATAAATTTAGGGTCACTTTTAGCATGTTTGACACTTTGACACCTTCCTGTTTTCATTATTTTTTATTTGACCTGTTTAAGATACCAGAAAACAGCCAAATACGCCCAATCAAAAGTAAATTGGTCTAATTGTCACCCCAACTTGACATCAGAAGATGGTAATTGATTAACAAGAAAACATACTCGAGGTTTCGCAAATCCCAAGATCGCTTGGTAGAATCACGCTCCCACTCATGATATTTCGCTGTTGCAAGCTCTTGCCATATCTCCTCCACCATATAACTGTTGGGATGCGCACCTCTTCCAAGATCCAAAGCCTGCAAAGGAAGTAAAGTAAGGTCTCAAAAGCAATATGACAGACTTTGAACATAAACACAATTACACAATCATAGCCAATTGCTCGACTCATATGTACACGGCCCAACCAGCATACTTCTGTGACCATTTCTGACCCTTTCCATCGCCAAACCCAAAGGTGTAGCTATAGAGGTTTGAACCCCAGACCTCGTGTGAGGACATCAGGTGCCTAACCACTAGTCCATGTGGTTGTGGTCGGTTACACAAGTATGATCATGGGAAAATCCAATCATACAAGGGATGGGATGCATCGAGAAAAGGAAAACATCATTGGAATTAAAGTTCAACAAACAAGCACTCAAAGCTGATTTATTTCTCTTAAAATTCTAAATAAAGCTTCATTTTCCAGGCATATCATAAATCCTAAATAAAGCCTCATTTTCCAGGCTATGTGTAGAAGGAAAATGATAGCATTTTTGCAGTTTAATATACAATGATTCTACAAGCCCACCGAAAGTAAATTTCATACCCTTTGCAATGATTTTATCCCTTCAGCATACTTTTCCCTTTGTAGTAGTGCAAGCCCAAGCATGTAATGACCCTGCAGCTCAGCAAGTGTTTCACATCGTTAGCCCTTCCAATACCAAAATAAAAAGGGTATGGAAGAAAGTTATGTCACTCATATATGGTAGATCACTCTTCATTGTATTTGCAGCTAATATACAGCTACAACCTAAAAGATGCAATTAAATGCGTATAAGATTTGCCTAACAAATAGGTATTAGTATATTACTAGATTAACATGCAAGCTGCCAGAAAAAGACAAGATTATTGGGTAACAAATCCATGATTTTTTGTACATTCCAAGATGAAGTTTTCCCGCATATTTACCACCGTAAAATTCACAGGGTACTTAGTAAGAATCACCAGGCTAGATGCAATGTTTTCTAGCGATAAGATGTCAATTGAACAACATGGTTTGCATTTTGTCACCAAAATTATAATTCACAAATATAACCAAGATACCAAAAAAGTGTAAATGATGATAATGAGACGTTTATATCTATAAACAACCAGAAGCTAACAATCCATTAAAAGAAATTTAGCTTCATGATTATCATATGATTTATGACAACTTCTTAAATACTACTCTGAAAATTTTATTATCATCTCTTTTTCCCTGGCATTCAATGTCATCCAAATTAGAGGACAGTGTTATAATTAGCATAAAGCTCTGCTGTGTGGTTTGCATCTGGCTGTGTTTGTAAGCTGTAGCAACTAGCAAGCCATAGCACTATAGACTAAAAGCCAAGCTTGTCAAACAATAATTTTCTCACAAAACTGATGCAATACCCTAATGAGCATATAATTTTAAATGCTAATGAATTATAACGCATTAATGGGGTGTCTATATCATTACAGTCCCACTATTCCTTAAAACATGTCTCTCGTTTTATGGTTTTCTCTTCTCTGTTGTTTTTCAACCTAGAGATTTTCCTAGTAAGGTTAAGCATAATTTACCTACATCATCCATACCTACCGGCTACCGTCAACACTGTCAACACTATAGAAGCACATATGTATAAAGTAAGCATCTACACAAAAAATGATAGTACAATAGACAGTGTAGCTTAGTTCCATTCCCCCTTGTCAAAATCAAGTATACGTAAATAGACAAATGTGTTTGTCCGTAAGCTCATGTCGGAAATATTTCTCACTTGTTAAACCATCACTAGATATAAAATTAAACTCATGACCCTCGTAAACAACACTACAAAGCTCAAACTGCTTACGAGCAAGAAACTTAAGCAAACACATTCACATCTCTACATAAAAAGAAACCATATCTAGAGGTGGCAAAACGGGCGGGCCGGGCGGGCACGGGCAACAGGCTAAACGGGCACGGGCCAAACGGGCGCATGTTATACAAATCGCTTTAGAAAAGACCGAAAACGACGAAATAAATTCCTCAAACGTAACACCTTATTTATATTTAAAAAATTAAATATATTACATCTATAAGTTTTTCTTTAAAAACAATTATAATCTTCTCCAATTGAGAGAAAATATGTGCCCGTTTGTGCCCATCTAAATTTTAAATGGGCAATATATGCCCATTTCAAAAAAAGGAGGGGGCTAAATGTGCCCCAATCCTTTACAAATTTGCCAAAATTAGCCCATTTTTTTGATTTTGGGCACAAATTGCCCACCCCTAACCATATCTATCTTACGTCACTCATTAAAAACAAATAATTAACTCAAATACACGTGTAAAACCATTGTTGTTCAATAGAAATATAACTCATGACCCTAGAAATCAAACTACGAACCTCAATCAACTTCAATTATAACCATATATAACGTTTCCTCATCTTACGTCACTCTCCTTCAACTTGTCATAAACAAACACAAAAACCTCAAATACTCATAACATGACACAAATAACGACAAATTCAACAATTACAAAAACACAAAACTATACACAACAACAAACATTCTCGAAAACCGATATATATATACCTTAACGGATTTATGATCAAGCTGTATCGCCTTCAAACAATCCTCCTCAACTCTCTTCCAATCACTACACACACAAAATCAAACTCATCACCAAATACATTCATCTCAAATTTTGATAATACACCCTAAATAAACACATACTTTCGCTTACGATGGCACAACGCCCGATTAGTCCAATAAACAGGCACATTAGGACACAAAGTAATCGCCTGAAATTAAACAGACATTTTATCAAACACCTTATCTGCATATAACATAAAAACTCAATTTTTTAAAAAATTTATAAAAACAAATAGACATTTAATCAAACAGGTTATGTGCATAACATAAAAATTAACTAATTCATAAAAACTAGAAAATGAAAAACCTCGGTGTAAGCATCAATAGCAGCACCTAAACGATTCTTTTTGAAATAAAGGTTACCGTCTTGTTTAAGTTGTTCTGCTTGATCGCTTGCGGAAATTACGCCTTTTGCCATTGTTTTGATTGTAGTTGTTAAGGGTTTGGTTGTACGGATAGGATGATGTTGAGTTTAAACGGAGGGGAGAAGAAGGTTCTGGATCGCCGTCGAATTATGACTGACTGATTACTTGTCAACGATGGTGTGTGAGCGTGTGTGTGTGTGTGTGTGAGAGAGAGAGACCGAATAAAGAAAGGAAGCAATAAGGGTAGGACGAAATGAAATAAATAAGTTGTGTAATGAAAGGAGTCATTACCATTATTTATCATGTTTGGTTTGTTTGATAAGACGTAATGGAATCATAATAAAAAGACTAAAATGCCCATTATTGATGAGAAGTTTCCTTAATATGGTTATTTAATAGTGGAGTTTTATGTAATTTTGATTCCATTACGGGATGTAATGAAAAAAAAAGTAAGAGGCCCCTAAGGAATGGTTTTGGTGTAATGAGTCATTCTTTGTAATTAATTATTACATTACATAAATATAAACAAACAACATTTTCTCATTCCATAGTAATAATCATTTCTATTCCCTCTTTGATTACGACATACCAAACGCTACGTAATTGTTATGTGACTCGGATTGCTTATTTGTTTATTTCAATTGTACAAAAACAATAGTACATTTTTACTCCAACATATAACCACGTAATTAAGTACTCCTTGTCTCAAAAATTAATTGTCTACTTTCCTTTTTAAGTAAAAACTGAAAAATTTAGTAGAAGAATATTCTATTTGAGTGGTTTGAAAATTAAATTGACCCCAATTTTATTAAACTATGTAATTTTTGTCTCTTTATAATAATTTTGAGACGGAGAGAGTAACTAAAATAATGGTTTTGTAAACAATCACTATTGAGGTTGTGTTTAAATATTTCATAATAAAAATTACTAACAATTAATGAACATTAAATATTTTATGTTTAAAATGGATAAATGTTTATAATTATGAAATATACCGGATTATTAAATGCTAATTACTTTAATTAAAGAATGTTTAAACATAACCTTTGGCAAAACCCTTAAAATAATTTCAAGTAATGTTAATATGGTACTCTACTAAAAACTAGCAGGGTCCCCGCGCGTTGCAGCTGCGGGTACCCTGAAATAAAAATTTTCGGTGAATCATGTATTTTAGTTTATTATGTTCTTTTTGACAATAAATTTACGGATATCAAAATTTTCGTTTAGCTCGTGTCCATTCGGGCTCGAGCCCGTTGGCTCGTGTCCGTTCAGGCTCGAGCCCGTTTGGCCCGTGCCCGTTCGGGCTTGTTGGGAATAAAGCTAACAGTTACCACTGATAGGCTTGTGGAAGACACTGCTGAAGAATGCACTAGCAGTGGAAACTCATTACCACTGCTAGTATATATAGTTACTACTGCTTATTAGATAACTGATGTATTCGTGTATAGATAAGTATAGAATAGATTATGTGTATATTCTATTTAGATAGCTTAATACTTATCTTGTAAAGGACTCCTTGGTCTATAAAAGGAGATCCTAGGTCATTCTCTATTGTACGAATTATTCTAGAGAGCTTCAAGGTGTAACCCTAGTGATAGCTAAGATCACTCGTATTATTATCATTAATAATATTGAAGCTTTGTGTTACATACTACTGTTCTCATTCACAATACATCACATAAACAATCTTCTAAGTGTTGCTAAGTAAATTCCGCGTGCTTAACAACATTACTCAAAGTATCTCTAACACAAGGTGTGTGTTTAGATCCATCAGTAAAACCATATATAACGTTTCCTTATCTTACGTCACTCTCCTTCAACTTGTCATAAACAAACACAAAAACCTCAAATACTCATAACATGACACAAATAACGACAAATTCAACAATTACAAAAACACAAAACTATACACAACAACAAACATTCTCCAAAACGGATATACCTTAACGGATTTATGATCAAGCTGTATCGCCTTCAAACAATCCTCCTCAACTCTCTTCCAATCACTACACACAGAAAATCAAACTCATCACCAAATACATTCATCTCAAATTTCGATAATACACCCTAAATAAACACATACTTTCGCTTACGATGGCACAACGCCCGATTAGTCCAATAAACAGGCACATTAGGACACAAAGTAATCGCCTGAAATTAAACAGACATTTTATCAAACACCTTATCTGCATATAACATAAAAACTCAAATTTTTTAAAAAATTACTGTATATAAATAATTAGACATTTAATCAAACAGGTTATGTACATAACATAAAAAATTAACTAAATTATGAAAAATAAAAATAAATAAACCTCGGTGTAAGCATCAATAGCAGCACCTAAACGATTCTTTTTGAAATAAAGGTTACCGTCTTGTTTAAGTTGTTCTGCTTGATCGCTTGCGGAAATTACGCCTTTTGCCATTGTTTTGATTGTAGTTGTTAAGGGTTTGGTTGTACGGATAGGATGATGTTGAGTTTAAACGGAGGGGAGAAGAAGGTTCTGGATCGCCGTCGAGTATGACTGACTGATTACTTGTCAACGATGGTGTGTGAGCGTGTGTATGTGTGTGTGTGTGTGTGTGTGACCGAATAAAGAAAGGAAACAGTAAGGGTAGGACGAAATGAAATAAATAAGTGGTGTAATGATTTATTTATCATGTTTTGTTTGTTTGATAAGACGTAATTGAATCATAATAAAAAGACTAAAATGCCCATTATTGATGAGAAGTTTTCTTAATATGGTTAGTTAATTGTGGAGTTTTATGTAATTTTGATTCCATTACGGGATGTAATGAAAAAAAAAAGTAGGGGGCCTCTAAGAAATGGTTTTGATGTAATGAGTCATTCTTTGTAATTAATTATTACATTACATAAATATAAATAAACAACATTTTCTCATTCCATCGTAATAATCATTTCTATTCCCTCTTTGATTACGACATACCAAACGCTACGTAATTGTTATGTGACTCGGATTGCTTATTTGTTTATTTCAATTGTACAAAAACAATAGTACATTTTTACTCCAACATATAACCACGTAATTAAGTACTCCTTGTCTCAAAAATTAATTGTCTACTTTCCTTTTTAAGTAAAAACTGAAAAATTTAGTAGAAGAATATTCTATTTGAGTGGTTTAAAAATTAAATTGACCCCACTTTTATTAAACTATGTAATTTTTGTCTCTTTATAATAATTTTGAGACGGAGAGAGTAACTAAAATAATGGTTTTGTTAACAATTACTATTGAGGTTGTGTTTAAATATTTCATAATAAAAATTACTAACAATTAATGAACATTAAATATTTTATGTTTAAAATGAATAAATGTTTATAATTATGAAATATACCGGTTTATTAAATGCTAATTGCTTTAATTAAAGAATGTTTAAACATAACCTTTGGCAAAACCCTTAAAATAATTTCAAGTAATGTTAATATGGTACTCTACTAAAAATTAGCAGGGTCCCCGCGTGTTACAGCTGCGGGTACCCTGAAATAAAATTTTCCGGTGAATCATGTATTTTAGTTTATTATGTTCTTTTCGACAATAAATTTACGGATATCAAAATTTTCGTTTAGCTCGTGTCCATTCGGGCTGGAGCTCGTTGGCTCGTGTCCGTTCAGGCTCGAGCCCGTTTGGCCCGTGCCCGTTCGGGCTCGAGCCCATTTGGCTCGTTGCTCGTTCGGGCTTGAATATTTGTATAATGTGCTTTATTATTTGTATTAGTGACATTTAATGCGGGAATTGTGTTTAAGTTGGTTGTACAATATGCTTGATAATTTGTATTTCTTACCTAAGGGTGTTTTAATAAGTGCATTAATTGTATTTATTGACCAGTTAATTAATTGTATTTAATGTACATAATGTTTTATTTATTGTATTTAATGTTAGTATTAATTGTATGTTAGAATTAAATATGAGGGGAATTTCTATAAGTAGTATGATATTAAATGTCTAATTGTGTTTAGGGGTGGAAACGAGCCGAGCCGCTCGTGAAAAGCTCGGGATCGGATCGGTAAAAAGCTCGAACGAGCCGAGCCTAAACGAGCTCGAGCCCGAGCTCGAGCCTAAGTTTGGGCTCATTTAATAATCGAGCTCGAGCCCGAGCTCTATACAAAAAGCTCGAGTAGGCTCGCGAGCCTAAACGAGCCTTTGAAATATATACGTATATGTATTGTCTATACGTATAAACGAGCTTAAAAGTAGTAAACGAGCTCGAGCCTTATGTAATTAACGAGCCGAGCCCTATTTGAACTTTGTTTTCTTTAACACATTATATAAATTAGTCGAGCTCGAGCCCGAGCTCGAACTTTTGAAAATTTTCACGAGCCGAGCTCGAGCTCAAAATATAAGGCTCGAAACGAGCTCGAGCCCGAGCTCGAGCTTTATATATATAAACGAGCCGAGCTCGAGCTCTGGCGAGCTCGGGCTCGGCTCGGCTCGTTTCCACCCCTAATTGTGTTGAATCACTTGTACTTTTAGCATTGAAATGTGTAAAGCTTACTTTTAAGGGCACGTTTGCTTGATGGGGTTAGGGATTGGATTTAGGGGTGATGGTAGAAAGTAGTTGTTTGGTTTGAATCCGTGGGGCCCAATGTTGGGTCTCATGCCTTAATATATAGCATCTACTAATCCTAGTCCTAATGGTGGGTTTTTGAAAAAATTGTCCTATCATTGTGGGGCCATTAATGTATCTACTCACATTCATTTTTTTTTCTTTGCATTCTAATTAATTTTTTTATATAAAGTTATAACTTTTGTTAATTTAAAATAATATTTTATCAATCTTATATTAATTTTTTAATATATCTTCTCTCTCCAAATCCAAATCATAATCTACAACTTTACATTAAAATCCAAATCCTAATCAAAACCCATCTAAAAACCAAACGGGCCCTAAGTATTCTAATAATAGTAGGCCTTTATGCATTATAAGATAGTTAGACAAGATTTATCTATCTGTTTCTAGTAATTGATGATTGATTTTGAGATACCAAAATGTAAACGTAGACAATTATTTTAAAACATTGAGTATCTTATCAGCCAAATTAAGATAATTAACGTGTGCAACTATAGTATAAGTAAAAGAACTCTAGTTTTGTAGAAGTTGTTATGAAATTCATACTTGGTAAAAATACTAAAATAAATATAGAATTATAATATTAAATAAAATTGGAATTATAATATTATGACGGGCACGCTTACAAATATTTAGTTAAAAATCTAAAAAAAAAAATTAAAATAAAATGATTTGTTTTGCAACATGAGTATCGAGACAATTTATTATATTTCCAAAGGCACAGGTATAGAGCCGACTTCACACGACCATGTTCCCACCCACGGCATCGACTTGGCTTCCATAGCGAGGTCGATACTTCATGTGAAATATTTAATGTCATCACTGATGATCTTTGGTTAATTAGTGTGTTTACAAAATTAGTGATGCGACATAAAAGCATCTCCAAGGGAACACTATGAGCTCGTGGTCACCATTGCAGGTGGGGCGGCTTAGCTCATGGTGATAAAGCCAAACACGAGTGGTCTTTTTGTCTTTTTACTTGTCAAGCATGAGCAAGTGTCTTTTTACTATTACTACTATTGATGTTGCCGCTCGTCGCCACCGCTGCCCACGCCACCACCACACTGCTAGCACCACTACTACTACAACTACTGTTATTATTATTATTATTATTATTATTATTATTATTATTATTAAACACTCAAAAATTTACAAAAAAAAATAATATATATATATATATATATATATATATATATATATATATATATATATATATATATATATATATATATATATATATATATATATATATATATATATATATATATATNCGTATTATTATCATTAATAATATTGAAGCTTTGTGTTACATACTACTGTTCTCATTCACAATACATCACATAAACAATCTTCTAAGTGTTGCTAAGTAAATTCCGCGTGCTTAACAACATTACTCAAAGTATCTCTAACACAAGGTGTGTGTTTAGATCCATCAGGGCTCGAGCCCATTTGGCCCGTTGCTCGTTCGGGCTTGAATATTTGTAAAATATGCTTTATTATTTGTATTAGTGACATTTAATGCGGGAATTGTGTTTAAGTTGGTTGTACAATATGCTTGATAATTTGTATTTCTTATGTAAGGGTGTTTTAATAAGTGCATTAATTGTATTTATTGACTAGTTAATTAATTGTATTTAATGTACATAATGTTTTATTTATTGTATTTAATGTTAGTATTAATTGTATGTTAGAATTAAATATGAGGGGAATTTCTATAAGTAGTATGATATTAAATGTGTAATTGTGTTGAATCACTTGTACTTTTAGCATTGAAATGTGTAAGGCTTAATTTTAAGTATTCTAATAATAGTAGGCCTTTGTGCATTATAAGATAGTTAGATAAGATTTATCTATCTGTTTCTAGTAATTGATGATTGATTTTGAGATACCAAAATGTAAACATAGACAATTATTTTAAAACATTGAGTATCTTATCAGCCAAATTAAGATAATTAACGTGTGCAACTATAGTATAAGTAAAAGAACTCTAGTTCTGTAGAAGTTGTTATGAATTTACATACTTGGTAAAAATACAAAAATAAAAATAGAATTATAATATTATATAAAATTGGAATTATAATATTATGACGGGCACGCTTACAAATATTTAGTTAAAAATCTAAAAAAAATAAAAAATAAAAAATAAATAAATAAAATGATTTGTTTTGCAACATGAGTATTGAGACAATTTATTATATTTCCAAAGGCACAGGTATAGAGCCGACTTCACACGACCATGTCCCCACCCCGACATCAACTTGGCTTCCATAGCGAGGTCGATACTTCTTGTGAAATATTTAATGTCATCACTGATGATCTTTGGTTAATTAGTATGTTTACAAAATTAGTGATGCGACATAAAAGCATCTGCAAGGGAACACTATGAGCTCGTGGTCACCATCGTAGGTGGGGCGGCTTAGCTCATGGTGATAAAGCCAAACACGAGTGGTCTTTTTGTCTTTTTACTTGTCAAGCATGAGCAAGTATCTTTTTACTATTACTACTATTGATGTTGCCGCTCGTTGCCACCGCCGCCCACGCCACCACCACACTGCTAGCACCACTACTACTACAACTACTGCTATTAATATTATTATTATTATTATTATTATTATTATTATTATTATTAAAAACTCAAAAATTTACAAAAAAAAAATAAAAAAAAATAGTGGGGAACCGATACTATATGGGCCTCCGCTCATTTAGCTATTGGAAAACTAATCTTGTTAAAGATGTGGAAAACAACTCGTGCCCCAATATCCTGAACCATGAAGAACTTTCGTATCCGCTTCAGCAAGACAACCGCATCATTCTCTAATTCCCCCAAAGAAGAGAGTGAGAAAGGGAGAAAACCATATCCAATAGCCGCACACTTAGTATCATACTTGGTACGTCTACCTTATGCCGCATCAACCACCACACGATTGTGTACGAAATTAGCCATTCCAATTTGTCTCAAGGGGCGAAGACCCAGTCAAATCCAAATACACATCAAGTCCTTAATCCTATAAGTAAAGTAATATGTATGTTGGACGTATGGGTTTTCATGCCCACCACCCAACCCAATATCAACTTCCTTACCAGCTGAAATACCATAATGAAAGCAAATTTCGTCAGGGGTATCGCGCATAACATTATGCCGATGTTTAATACCAATAATACCAGCACACGATACATTATGATCTCCATAAATATCCCCCGCAAAGACCCTGAAGCAAGCTGAGCACGACTTTGAGGTAGTAAATAAGGGAACAACTAAGCGATAGCATAACACACAATGATAAGTCTTACCGTTTATAGTCTGTCGCAAGCAAAAAATCAGAACCACCCTAAGCCAGTAAGAAAGGTGATCCTCCATTGGAGATTTCCACAAAGCCATATGTCGAGGAGATAAGCAAAAAATGGATTCAGTAGTTTTAGTAACACGTGCGAGATATATATCTGACAATTTATTCATGAGGTTTGGGGCAGCGATCTCACTTGGATTAGGTTAGTCTCCATAGCCGTATTAAGAAACACAAGACATTATCAAAGATAGGTCGAGAAGCTACAATACAAGCATGCCGAAGAATCTTAGTCTGCAAGCTAACGGACTGCAGTCGTAATACAAGAAAGGCATATCAAGATATCGCTGGTAGAAAATATGATGGATCTAAACACACGCCTTGTGTTAAAGTGATACTTTGAATAATACTAACAAGCACGCGGAATTTACTTTGTAGTACTTAGAAGATTAGTTATGAATTGTTTTGTGAGTGAGAACAGTTGTATATGATGAACACAAAGTAAAAAACCAAACTTTAAGCTTCAATATTATTAAAGATAATAATACGAGTGATCTTGCTTATCACTAGGGTTACCCCTTGAAGCTCTCTAAAAGATACGTATATAGAACATTAACCTAGGACCTCCTTTTATAGCACAAGGAGTCCTTTACAAGATAAGTATAAAGCTAACCAAATAGAATATACACAAAATCTATTTTATACTTATCAATACACGATTACAAACAGCTATCCTATTGGCAGTGGTAATGTGTTTCCACTGCTAGTGCATTCTTCAGCAGTGTCTTCCACAAGCTTATCAGTGGTAACTGTTAGCTTTATTCCCAACAATCCTCCCCTAAACTTATGATTTCTCTGCAAATCAATAAGTTTCTTCAATCAATCAGCATCTATGAGGATATGGGGAATTCTTCCAAACACTTCACTTCCTCCTCAAAGCTTGCATAGCTCTTGAACTCTGATCTTGTATCTTCTGCAGCAAAGCCTTAACCTTCTCAGCAATTTCATGAACTCTTAATCTTGTTGACAACATTACTGAAAGAGTTCCAGCTCTAAGTGGATATTCCTTTTCAGCAAACATGAATGCATCCACTCCAGCTTCTGTAGAAACATGATGAACCTCACATGAATCATAATATGTCCATGTAGTACTGAGATCTATAGCTTCAAACTTCCAGTATCTATCTTTAGACTCAGGTTCATAAAGTCTCCTTAGATCAACCCATAGCTACATTTCCTTCACATCTTTAAGATTATCTGCCTTAAATCTTTCTTGAACCATCTTCCAAAGCATATCAAGATCACTTCTATCACATGCTTTAAGAAGATCTTCAAATTTAATGAAGGATGAAGTTTCACCACCTAATCTTGTAATCTTCCATGTTGAAGCAAAATTGTTAGCTGTGTAAACTTCCCAATCAACAATAGGATGTCTAACTTGTAATGGATCTGGATAAAAGTCTTCTTCTTCTATCACTACCATGGCATTCAGCTGATCTTCTGTAAGCTTTTTAGATTGGAAATCTTGTTCTTGAGCAAATCTTGTCTTCTTGGTGGTTTCTTGTTCAGAAGTTATAGCTTTCCTTTTAAACTTAAGAAATCTTCTTTCTTCTTCTTCAGAGTTCATTGGGATAAAGTCTTTATCTTGTCTTTTGACTCTGTAATAGATCCCTTCAACCTGGTCATGTGACATTCCTTTGAACTGATATATTTTCCAACTACCAACATGACAGCAATAAGTCTTCATCTCTGCAATAACCTGTGCCTTTGTTGGTTGTCTTGCCTTCTTTTGACCTTTTCTGACTTTACCTATTACCTCTTGAAGTGCTTGTTCATTATTCATTATAATAAAATCAGATAGTTGAGCTGACCTTTGTTCTTCAGTTAGAGTCCTATCTGCAATTAGTTCAATAGCCTTCTTCTTGATAACTGGATCATTATCAATCATCCACTGGATTTCATCTTCAGTTGGCACATATGTGAACTCTGCAGTTTTCTCTTTGAAGACTATAGGAGGAACAGTGAAAATCGGAATAGGCATTTCCATTGGAGCAGTTGTTTCCAATTTATTCAATCTTTCAGCCACCATGAAGCTTGCAATGTCTAACTCATCCTGTCTTTTCTTGTTTGCAGCTTCATCTTCTATAATCTTCCTTGCAACTTCAGCATCATAATCTATCTGTGCTTGTTCTCTTGCTGAGATCTTCCTTGATTGCTCAGTTTGTGCAGTAGCCATGGGAGCCTTTCCTTTTTCTTTCCTTATCCTTTCAATTTCTTCCTCTGCAGTGGTAATATTTTGACCATCAGTGGGAGCCATCTGATCAACAGTGGAAACATCTGCAGTGGTAAGAACCTGCTCTTCAGTGGTAACTGCTTGTACTTGTTGAGATTGACTTATAGCTGTATCTTGAATTGCTATTTGAACACCTAGATCAACAAGCTCTGTAGCTTCAGTATCCTTAGATTCTCCAGCTGGTTCATCAAACCTCAAGTCTGAAATACCAAACTCTGCATCATCTTCAAAATTGATTCTCCTCCCCTTAGTTTCAGCTTCTGTTTTCCTCCTCTGTTTGGGAGAATTACCCAAATCTTCACTAAATTCTTTTGAATAACCATCATGAGGTGAGGATGGGGATGAGAGCACAATCTTTGCAGTTCTTTTCTGTTTCAACCCCTGCACTTCTTCCTTCAAGGTCTGAATCTCATCTTGCATACTCTTAAGATCTCTGGCATGCTGCTTCTTTGTTTGTGCCAAGTCTGTCTCCAAGGATTCAACATATTTTGCTAATTAGGTACAAAGTTCCATCAATTCAAATTGTTGCCCACTGCCCTCATCACTTCCAACTGTGTTACCTGTTGGGAGAGGTGAATCATGGGGCATAGGTTCAGTCTCGACCCTAGTTGGACTAGGTTGAAGCCTGGAACCACCACTGCTTGTTCCTAGACCTAAAGGATCTGAAACATGCAATGTTGTGATGAGAGGAGTTGGCTGTTTTTGCCTCCTCTCATATGTGTGAGTAACTGGTGGGGTGTAATGGATAGGTGGAACTGTGATTGTGGGTGTGTTTTGGGGTACAACTGGGATTGTTGCACCTTCACCCTGTACCTGTGCAATCTTAGCAAGCATCTTAGGATTAGCAAGCATCTTAGGAAAAGGTGGTTTAAATTCCCTATTCCATCCATCTGAAGCCTTAGTCATATTTTGAAAAACTTTTTGCTTAAGACAGGGGGTTTTGTAAACTCTTTTGTGGGGTTGCAGTGGAAATTCATTTAGCACTGCTTGCACAAACCTTGGATACATCAAAAATTTATATGGACTCTTTACATTACCTTTCATACTGTTAAAAATAAACTTTGAAAGGTTAAAAGTCCTATCTGTAGCTAAACAACCAAAGGATAAGCCATAGTTGAACTGAATTGTTCATAAGATGTTTTCTTAGGACTTAGGCAATGCAAAATATTATGAATGAAAAATCTTCAATGGGGGCAAAAACATCCCTTTTTAAAAGTAACCTTTTTGTCAGATTTATCATACCCCATTGTTAAGAGATGTTTATGAATTTCTGGATTGGGCAATGTGATGATACCATTAAGATCATTCAATTGGAGAATTCTCCTCAAGGATGATTCAGTAACATCAATAGTTACCCCATCCACTGTGGCTCTAAGAGTATCCACAGTTTCATGTGTGTCTCCATCCTCAATAGTGATAAACTCTACCGAGTTCCAAAACTGTTTAATTTGAGAGACATAGATTGTGGGGTTTAGAGTTAAAGCATATCCTATGTGAGTGGTATTTAGAAAATCCACAATCTGATGAAAAACAGGGCCACTCTTTTCGTTTGACTTCTGCAAGTAGGCCACTTGGTTGTGCTCATCTGCAAAGTGTAATGATGTCATAGTATATCTTTTGAGAAAAGTATGATCGTGTGAGTATGAATTGAATGAAGAACAAGCCAATTGAGATGAAAAGATTTATGCTGTTAGGATTTGAGAATTATACGTAAGAGAGATTATCTTTAGTAAAGATTTATCTTTAAAATAAGTAAGTGGATAATTCTCTAAATTTCACCCTTTAAATACGGACAAAACAGTTATTCTCAACGGCTAGTTAAAAATTAAGTTACTGACACAACAGTTGTAACGGCTAGATCAACAGTGGTAAAAATAACACTGGCAGTGGTAACTGTGAACTAGCAGTGGTAACTTTTCACAAAATTTCTAAGAGCAGTGGTAAAATAAAACATAGATTAAAAGTACTGCTCTTTTCATAGTTTTTAGCAAACTATCAGCTATGAACGGATTTGATATGTCGTTACCATGAGCCGTTTGCTATGGACTAGCCAACTCTTAATCACTTAGAATATGGTGAGTTGATGACCATATAGTTTTTGGTAAACTATCAACCATAAACAGATTTGTTTAGTCTTTCCCAGTAGCCGTTTGCTCTGGACTATTCGATTCTTATGTGGATTTGAAATGGTGAATCAATAACAATTTGTTGTGTGTCTCTGTTACACACTTCTTATGATCAACTCCCAGCAAAAATTGGTTATGTACCTGCACATGTTAGTATAAAGCAAAGAATATGCATAACCAATATGTTTAAACCAAAGTTACTTTTTGACCAAGCCACTATTCACAAAAATATCTTCTAAAGATCAACCTGATATAGTAAATAATATCTATATTTACTTCTCAAACCTACCGAAATAGTTAAGAGTTATTATTCCTCTTAATTATCCTTAGGATTGACTTTTCCTATAAAAGTGGCTCGAATCACCAATTATCATCACCAAACACTTTCTATAACATCACCAAATCCTTAAATCATCATGAGCAAACTCCCAAACATTGTTTACATCTCCTCTGATTCATCTTCAAAGGAAGCAGTTTAATTTTCTTCTGATTCATCTTCAGAGGAATCAGGTTGGCTAGTTACTTTCCACCTTGTGCTTCAAGTTATTCAACTAGAAAGCCTAAAAAAAAGGTGGAAACACCTGTTCCTTCTGATGATTTGCCTACTCCACCATCACTTGAATTTTATTCCAGCTCCTCTGATGATGATGAGACATACACCCTCTCAAAGGAGTTGCCAAAGGCTCTGTCAGAGGCTCTAGGATCAGCTTTATCAAATATGAAGAAGATACCAGTTCCAGAGAAGCCTGCAAGACTCCCAAAGCCTCCCAAACAAGTGTTTTGTCTCCCTAGTCCAAGATGGTTGGAAATGCAGACTCCAAAGAAGTCCACAAGCCCAAGCATGACTACAAGGGAAAAGGCAAAAAGCCTATGGAGTAGATAGTGTTGGATGTTAGGATGTTTTATTTTGAGGTTGATGTGTTTTTCCTCTCCTTTTATGTAATTAAACTTATGTATGATCTGAATGAACGAATAAAGTTTCACTGTTTTTCTTTTCCACTGTGAGAGTTAAATTTTCCACTGTTTGCACTTTAGTTGCCACTGTTGTCTTTATCCGCTGCATAAAAGTTAACGGACAAACATATACAAACATATACAACAATTTTAGTACTAAAAACCTCCC
This sequence comes from Artemisia annua, assembly GCA_014162995.1. Taxonomy (NCBI): domain Eukaryota; kingdom Viridiplantae; phylum Streptophyta; class Magnoliopsida; order Asterales; family Asteraceae; genus Artemisia; species Artemisia annua. The sequence continues at coordinate 206,775 of LBNU01012033.1, forward strand.
CTCAACACTAAATACCATTAGACATCAAAATTTTATAGATTAAGCATTCCAATACCTGTTACCAAGTACTGAAACCTTCCCACATCAAGCCCTTTTGTTAATAAATCAGCATAGTTGTCATCAGAATGTATTTTGACAACTTGAATTAGCTTTTTCTCATAACAATCTCTTATAAAGTGATGTCTAATTTCAATATGTTTAGTCTTAGTGTGTTGAACAGGATTTTTAACTATGCATATGGTACTGCTATTGTCAATATAAATGATGGTATTCATAAAATTGTACCCATAGTCCAAAAGTTGATTTTGAAGCCATAGAACTTGAGCACAACAACTTGCAGCAGCCACATACTCTGCCTCAGTTGATGAAGTTGCCACCATTGTTTGTTTCTTGCACTGCCATGACACCAATCTACATCCAAGAAATTGGCATCCACCTGTTGTAGATTTTCTATCCAAACTAGCTCCAGCATAATCACTATCTGAGTATGTAACCAACTCCATAGGAGATTCCTTAGGATACCATAATCCCAAATGAGGATATGCTTTAAGATATTTGAAAATCTTCTTCATAGCAGTCAAATGTGATTCTTTGGGAGTGACCTGAAACCTTGCACAGGCACATACTACAAACATAATGTCTGGCCTTGATGATGTGAGATACATCAAAGAACCAATCATTGATCTGTACATATGTACATCAACTGCTTCTCCACTGTAAGCAGATGTGTAGCCTTGTCTGCGGGTGTGCTAGAGGACTTTGCATCAGTGAATTTGAACTTCCTAAGTATCTCAGCCACATATTTGTCTTGATTGATGAAGATTCCATCTGGCCTTTGTTGTGCTTGAAGTCCCAAAAAGAATGTGAGTTCACCCATAGAACTCATCTTGAACTCATCTTTCATTAGTTTCTCAAAATCTTTGCACATCTCTGGCTTTGTAGAACCAAAAATGATATCATCAACATAAAATTGAACCAGCAGGATATCATTCTTGTCTTTCTTGATGAACAAAATCTGATCAATTCTTCCTCTATGAAACCCATTATCCAAAAGATAAGTAGCTAGGGTCTCATACCATTTCCTTGGTGCCTGATGCAAGCCATATAATGCTTTAACTACCCTGTATACTTTGTTAGGATGGTCAAGGTCTTCAAAGCCTGGAGGTTGTGAAACATACACCTCCTCATCAATTTGCCCATATAGAAAAGCACTTTTTACATCCATTTGATAGATTGTGAAGCCCATAAAGGATGCATAGGCTAGAAAAAGCCTAATTGCTTCTATTCTTGCAACTGGGGCAAACACCTCTTCATAATCAATACCCTCCTCCTGAGTGTATCCTTGAGCTACAAGCCTAACCTTGTTTCTTATGACAATTCCTCTTTCATCCTTTTTGTTTCTGAACACCCACTTGGTACCAATTACCTTCATGCCAGCAGGTAAATCACAAAGCACCCAAACCTTCTGAATTTTGAACTGAAGCAACTCTTCTTGCATTGCTTCTACCCATTGCTTCTACCCAGCTTTCATCTTCAAGTGCCTTGAATACATTCTTTGGTTCCATCTGAGATAGGAAACACATAAACAAACATTCATTCTTGCCTTCATGATTCTTTGAGTCATAGATTTCACAGATAAAACCATGAATGTCAGTCATTTGTGTTTGTCTTCTAGTCTTAACTCCAGATTGTACATCTCCTATCACATTTTCAAGTGGATATGATTTGTGAATTGTGGTGTGGGGAGTTTGAGGAATTTCAATCACAGTAGGCATATTTGTTATTCAACATCACTGGCTTGAGCTTCCTGAGTAACTGGAGTTGAATTTTCCATATCTAGTGTAGCAGTGGAAACTTCTGGTCTAGCAGTGGAATCTGTATTCCCACTGCTTTCAGAATTGACAGTGTTCACAGAAGTTGCTTTGAACACATCCCCATCACCTTCTTTACTAGCATCATTAGAAGGTTCATCTCCAGTCTTTGGAACAAAATCATCATCTGCATGATCCCAAATAGGTAAGATAATTTGATCTTGATCATCCTCTTGATCCTTGCTTGGCTCATCATCAACAAATTCTTCTGAACCTGCAAAATCATTAGTATTTGTACCTGTAGAGATAGGCACATAGTTCATGGTATGGGTTAGAGTATCAAGATCAAACAACCATTCTGGGCCAGTTCCTTCAACATTAGGTTTGCTTTCAAGAAACTCAACATGCAGATTCTCTTCAATTTTTTGGGTTCTTAAGTTGTAGACTCTAAAGGCTTTACTAACCATGGAGTACCCAACAAAATACCCTTCATCTGATTTCCCATCAAATTTACCCAGATGATCTATGGTATTGATAATTGTGACATGACATCCAAATGGTCTCATGAAGTCTAGGATAGGGGGTCTACCTCTAAATAACTCATAAGGTGTCTTGTTCTTTGTTTTTACCACTAAAACCCTGTTTTGCACATAACAAGCAGTGTTAACTGCTTCAGCCCAAAAAGTAATTGGCAATTTTGAATCTGCCAACATGGTTCTAGCAGCCTCTATTAGTGTCCTATTTCTCCTCTCAGCTACACCATTTTTTTGAGGAGTTCTAGCTACACTAAATTCTCTTTTAATACCTTTATCTCTGCAAAAATCATCCATAACTCTATTCTTAAACTCTGTCCCATTGTCACACCTGATAATTTTAACTTTCATGTCATTTTGGTTTTCTACTTCAGTTATAAAGGTCTTAAGGATGCCTGTTGTCTCATCCTTTGTTCTAAGAAAGAAAACCCATGTAAACCTACTAAAATCATCAGTCACAACAAGACAGTATTTCTTAAGGTTTATGCTACTCACAGAGGTAGGACCAAACAAGTCCATATGCAACATATAAAGTGGGTGAGCAATAGAGTTAAAAGCCTTTGTTTTGCAAGAAGCTCTGTGTTGTTTACCTTTGAGACAAGCAACACAGGTTTGGTCATTTTCAAATCTTTTCTGAGGCAAGCCTCTTACCAAACCATCTTTAACAACCTTATTTATGGTTTTGAAATTTATATGACCAAGTCTTCTGTGCCATAACAAGGATTCATCCACTGTGGCCTTTGCAATAAAGCAAGCAAAATCATCTTTAGGAACAATGTTCTTCATATTAAAACTGTATAGATTGCCTTTTCTAGGAATTTTAAGTAGAACCTGACTTTCATCAGGCAACTTATAATCCTTAGAAAGGACATAACACACATCATCAGTAAAAAGAACTTTGTTTTTCTTGTCACAAATCTGTGACACACTAAAGATATTATACTTAAGCTCTTTTACATAGTACACAGGTTCAAAATCCAAGTTACCAGTCCTGATAATACCTTTACCAGAAACTTTTCCACCAACTCCACCTCCAAAGCTGACAAATTGTCCATCATAAGGTTCAAAATTAGAGAGATAGGACTTGTTGCCAGTCATGTGCCTTGAACATCCACTGTCTGTATAGCCTTGATCTGTTCCTTTGGTCTTTGGATGTTCCTGCACATAAAATAAAAGAGTTAGTTTCTTTTGGAGACCCAAGCCATGATTGACTTGGATCTGCCTCGTGTATCAATATAGTTAAATCTATCAAAGGTCATTGATACACCATTGGGATTGGTTGTGGAATTATTTCCCTTTAGTTTCCATTCCCAACGTGCTGAGGCCTTCACAGCATTTCCCATGTAACCCATTTTCTTGTTCACAACACTAGCAGTGGGAACTTTTGACTGTGCAGTGGAAACTGCTGGTTTAACTTTTGGTACCCACTGTTGGTTGTAACTAACCTTTTTATTATAAAAGGTCCTTTTCCTGTTTGTGCAGATTTAACAAAAGTAGTTTTTGGTTTTGCACTTGAAACAGGTGATTTAAGGTGAGTAGTGTTAACAGTTTTAGCAGTGGGAAAAGATTTAAGCCCACTTCTTAGTTGAACTGCTCTTGGGATCATGTTGCTGTGTGAATTAGGGAATTAGTTGTTTTGAAACCTGTTTGTGTCCACCCTCTTATTTCCAAAAACTTCCCTTCTTCCAACATGATAGTCACATTTAGCATGCATATGATCAAAACTACCACAGATATGACATGCTTTATTGTTCATGACAAAATCACTACCTAGTTGTTGAGATTTTAAATCAAAACTCCTCTGGTTACCCCTAGGAACTGGAGGCTTATTTCTATACATCTCAGCATACCTTACAGTTGGTATAGGTTGATTAGCTTGTTTCCTAGGTTCCTCTGTATTGCATTAACAACTTTTGGGACAGAAGTTTCTACATTTTTCTTAACACTTTCATCTACTAAAGATGAATCACTTGCACTTTCAAAAGCATCAGATTCATGCTTAACCTGTTCCTCACTTTTCACAAACTTGGGAGGGCCATATTCAAGAATGGGTTCCTGAAATTCTTCTAACCCTGTATGTGCTAGGTCAATACCTGGAGGTGATGGAACACCTCTTAGTGGTGGAGGGATTGTGTTGTATCCTACACCTGACTTAGCCTTATTAACTACTTGAGCTTCCCAAATTTTATCAATGATTTAGACTGATGAGCTAGTGTGTCAACAGTTATATTGACATTTTCATTGATTTTCTTAAGTTTCTCAAGCTCATCTCTAAGGGCCTCATTAACAGCAATCTTATAGTCTAAATCTCTTCTCAAAACTGCAATATCATCATTATATTTAGACTCATTTTCTCTATAATGTTCTAATTGCTTTTCTAATACATCTATACCTCTTTTATGATTAGCCAAATTATAGTTAGAAGCTAACAACTCTATGCTTTGACTCTCTAAAAGTTCACTAAGCCTTTCACACTCTCTAGAAGCTTTGCAAGATTTAGAGCAACATTCATTAATTTGTACCTCAGAGTCAGAGAAAGCCATGAGAGCAAGTTCTGTAGCAACTAAGGCAGCATCCTTAGATTCTTCTTCTTCATCAGCCATGAAACTCCAATCATAGCTTACACCATCAATTGCCAGCATAGCCTTTGGTTCTTCCATAGTTGGTTCCTTCTTTTGCTTGTACCAAGTAGACCTGTTATCCTGCTTCCTAGGCATTCTGCACTCTCTAGCAAAATGCCCCAACTTGTGACAGTTGAAACATTCCACTTTTTTCTTATCAAAGCCTGCAGTTTCATTACCATTGATGGTAATTGGTTTTCCAGACTTTTTATAAAATTTCTTAGCCCTCATGCTAAGAAGTGCAATCTGCCACTTTATATCCATCTCTTCCAAGTCATCATCATCAACTTGCTCTAAGTCTTCATGAGTTAGAATAGAGCCACTAACTTGTGTTGAGATGAAAGCATAAAAAGTGGGATCTCCAAGACCAGCAATCTTCTTCTTGGAACTTGCAGTGGTAACACTTGCATCACCAGTGGAAACAGTAGAACCAGCAGTGGCAACATCTTCATCACTGTCATCATCAGAACTATCATCAACAGAGGATGATAACAATGCCAAGCTCCCAGAACTTGTACCAAGCTTCTCACCTTCTTTAATCTTTGTTCAATGAGTTTAAAGTTATTGTAAAGATCATTGAGTTTCATAGCTTCAATCTCTGGTTTGTTTTCCCAGACAGTGACATTGGTATGATACTCTGAAGGCAAACTCCTTAGGAATTTTAAATTGAGGTCTTCCTTGTCTACCTCAATGCCAAACACAATCAACTGTGTCACAACCTTCTGCAGTCTAGTAAAGATATTGTCAAGAGATTCATTGCCTGATGCAGAGAAATTTTCATAACTCTGCTTTAGTAATATCTTTTGTGTTTTCTTGGTAGCATCATTACCACCAAACACTGAGCAGATTTCTTCAAAAAATACCTTTGCTGTTTTATATTTGCTAAAAGCAATGATCTGATCCTTAGGAAGAGTCATTAGAAGCAAGCTTCTAGCCTTGAGATCATCATTCTTCTGAGTTCTTTCATCACTAGTAGTAGGAACAGCATTCACTGTCACTACATCTTTTCCATTAACTTTCTCAGTAGAAGTACTTGGTTTGAAAGAATCACCAAACATGATGATTTCCCAAAGAGCATAGTCTTGAATGAGGAAGTATTGCTCTATCATTATCCTTCACGTCTCAAACTCATTGAGTTTGAGCTTTGGAAGCCTTGCAGCAGTGTTGGACTGGTTGTTTTCCATCTCCATTGATTTTGGTGAGGAGATTAAGCTGTTTCTTTGGATCTTCTAAATCAAAGTATCAGAACCTGGCTCTGATACCACTTGATGGATCTAAACACATACCTTGTATTAAAGTGATACTTTGAATAATACTAACAAGCAGGCGGAATTTACTTTGTAGTACTTAGAAGATTAGTTATGAATTGTTTTGTGAGTGAGAACAGTTGTATATAATGAACACAAAGTAAAAACCAAACTTTAAGCTTCAATATAGAACATTAACCTAGGACCTCCTTTTATAGTACAAGGAGTCCTTTACAAGATAAGTATAAAGCTAACCAAATAGAATATACACAAAATTTATTCTATACTTATCAATACACGATTATAAACAATTATCCTATTAGCAGTGGTAATAATATGTACTAGCAGTGGTAATGTGTTTCCACTGCTAGTGCATTCTTCAGCAGTGGTTATCTTCATGCTTAGCCGTGGTAACTGTTAGTGCAATTCCCAACAAAATATACCTAGCCCTCCAAATGCAAAGTACAAAGTGGCAAGCCTCCATTGTCCAGAAGCCATGACAATACGAGCACATATTCAACAAAAACATTTCCACCTTATCTTTACCACAAACACACCAAATCCCCAATCAAAAACTCTGTTTCCCCTAATTCATTATTCACTGCTATATCTTTTTACAATCAAAATAAAAACATTGCCCAATTCCTTTCATAGAAAACCAAGCCACCACCAAAAAAGTCATGTCTTACCACATTCCGACCATCACCAGATTCCGTCCACCACCTGCTTTCACCAACCACCAGATTCCGGCTTTCGTCGAACGATGCTAACACTTTTCGTCAAACATTAGAAGAAGGATGATATTTTTGTAGATGAAATACTCTAAAAAAACAAATTGGTTCTTACCTTTGATATTTCAGCTAAAGATCTTTAATAGTTGTCGGGTAAGGTTTTATGGAATGAAAATGGGTTTGTGATGTTCTAGTTGTTTTGTCTAGAACACGAAACCTAAGATGTGTTTTTTGTTCTTTTATATTCACATGTCGATAATGGGTGTTTCTTGATCTTTACAGATCTTGTAAAGACTAAGAAATATATAATGGGTGTTTCTTAAGAATGTTATTGTGTTGGTGTTGTGTTGCTTAATTTAAGATGATTGATTGTTGGGACTAAGAAAAAGACAAAAACACCCTTCACGCGGTACCCACGTTAGCAAACAACGGAAAAACATTTATATTTCATTGACGTATATTGTCTAACGTTTATTGACGAATAGTTGTAAATGTCTCAACTTTCCATAGAGATGTGAATTTCTAAATTGACATGCCACAAGGATGTATTTTAAAGTTTACTATAATATCAATGAATCGAAACAAAAGTTATAAAGAAAAAACCAATAATAGATTATATGTTTTATATTTTATGTAAAATTTATTTATATTGTGTTTAATGTAACGTGATTTTCAACTTTTGAATAGTATACAAGATTATTATATAGTAGGATGATAGTATTTGAGGTATAGTTCGTACTATAGTAGTAGTATTATAATAGTATATTATATATATATTTTAAATATTAAGTAGTATATTAGGTATATATACTTAGTACTATAGGTTTAGATATAGTATATATATATGATAGTAGTAGGTATGATTAGTATATATATATATATATGTATGAAGTAATAAAAAGAATAGAAATGATATTCAAAGTGACTAGCTTTAGGTATGCTGGGCATGTGCTGGCATACTCTAGTATAACTACGTACGTCTCTGTAAAAAAAAAAAAAAAAAAAAAAAAAAAAAAAAAAAAAAAAAAAAAACCTGCTTATATGAGCAAACCTAAAAAAATAAATAAATAAAAAAAAATCCTTTAGTGCAAAGCATCTCACCTATGGAAGTATGTCTCGGCATGGTGGGGTCTCTATGATTAACCGAAAAACATTAACTATCTTATTTGTTGAAGTGACTCGGTTAACATAACAAACGAGATGAGCATTTGTGTCCATATTGTCATCCAAACTGCAACTTCGGTCATATAGAAATACCACAATCCTATTTGTTTCAATTTAATAACCTAAAGAAAAGATTTGCTTGGTGAAGAGATTAAGGTCCTCTCAAATACTTCGATTAGTAATAGAATTAGGAAGTTGAATCCTAATTGGATCGATTGGATTAGTCATAGTGACCCGATAAAATCATGTATGATCGCTATGTAACTTGTTATCTCTAGCATCTTGCTAATTTTGTGTGTATCATGTGACCTGATGACCTAAAAATGCTTACATGAAACGAGTTTCCATGCATAGTAAAATTTAAATTCAGCTTTCTATACGTCTATCAATCAAACACTCTTGTTATCCCTACCAACTAAATTATTTATAACCAAAACAAACACCCTCTTTCTTTTTCTTTCAAGTCTTCTTGTTCTCATAAGAATACTAACAACAAACCAACCTCTACCTTCACTTATACACCACCACTTCCAGTTTAAAAATAAATAAATAAATAAATATCCACCCAAGTGTGTTTAAGTTGACATGGAATCCATCGAAGACAAAAACAAATCTTAAAAACATACTACCTCCATCCCATATTAAATGTCCACTTTGAATTTTCAAAATCTTGTTTTATCAACTTTGACATTAAATATTTTTATTTATGATATATAATACATGATGCAAAATATATGAATGAATTGAGTTTTAAATGTACTTTTCATTGACATAATTTTTATCAAGTATCATATAATACAAACAAAAATATTTAAGGTCAAAGTTGAAGAAAAAAGACTCGAAAAGTCAAAAGTGGACATTTAATATGGGACGGAGGGAGTAACATTTTTTCTTCCACACACTTTTCTCCCATTCCCATCATTTTCTCAAACTTGAGAACACAGTGTAAAGATTTATAGCATTTGCAAGTTGTAACCTTTCAGGATCCCTTTTTTGTTGCTGGTGCAAGTCAACACCAGGCGGTTTTAGACTTTGTGTTTTATTAGTCTATCGTTAACAATTTTTTTGCATACCCAATCAAGTTGACATAGTGATTTAAAAGATGTCATGCTCTATCCAAATGATAATGATGTATCAAGTGTCTTGAGTTTGTACCTCATTAAGAATGCACGTTCGGTGGTAGATATGTTGCGGATGATCGAGAGAGAAAAGTAATGCAAATAGCAATAAGGTGGTTTTTAATTTTCAAGAGTAGTGTCAATGAAATTGTTAGACAATAAAAAGACAACCTACAATGTATCCCGATAGCCATCCATTTAAATATCAACATCCACCTAAACTATATTTACCGGATAATCTTTCGGAATTTTTAAGGTTTTTGCAAGTGTAGTTGACTAGAGCATTTGTGTTTGATCTAGTCTATCTTGCTTCACGCTGAACAATATCTTTGCATTTCTAATTTAAATGTCTGATTCTATCCAAATGATAACAATGTATCAAGTGTCTTGAGTTGGTACCTCGTTGAGAATGCAAGTTTGTTGGTACAACAGTTGCTTGAGGCAAAAAGTAATGAAAACAGCGACAAACTATTTAGGTGGTTTTTGACGGCAACGAGAATGCTAAAAGAGTAGTTACTATCGTTGTCGATGACAATCAACATCCACCTAAATTATTTTAGCTATCAGACATTACTTTTCACTTCAACCTTCAGCAACAAACAAATAAACAAACTTGCTTTCACCAAGAAGTAGAGAAACAAGACACAATAACATCATCCTGATATGTCAAGAATCCAAAGATCTTGCAGACCACGCCGTATACAACTAAAAAAAAAGCACAAAAAACTGCAGTTGTGCGAGAGTGATCATACTGAAACAAATATCCTCTGACAAAACTCATTTCAAGAATAACAAAACCAACAAGTTTATGCAACAATACTACATGATTTGAAAAACCATAACATCCAAAGTATACCAAAAGCTACTAATGCTTTAGAAACAAAGCACACTGGAAAATTTAACAAGCTTACTCATCCTCCTGGCTACGCAACCTGGCTAATTTGTTGGTAACAACAACATCCAACTGTGCTGCACGTTCAACTATCTCCTTCCTTTTGCGGGTTGATACATTGTGTGCAATCTCAGCACAGTATGTTCTGAAATCATAAAGTAAATTATGTTAGATGTTTATAGAAATTCAACATAGTAAAACAAGTAACTTTGGGCACATCGGGTAAAGAGTCAAAACAGATTACTTCTTTAGGCATCAAGATAGGCAAGGTTGAGTTAATACAATATAACTTGTGCAACAAATTGCAATAATAATCCAACTTTTTAATAGCGCCATTTGATATGCACTAAAAATACACTTTAGTGATCACAATCAATCTGGAAAGTTAACTTTCATATGTAAATAGCTTAGTGTCGCTTTCTAGGCTTAACCATGTACAGTACAAGGTAGTAATTTACCTGTTGTGCATCATAAGAACTTCAAGCTCCTTGGCGTTGTACACAACAAACTTCTTAAAACCATTTGGCAAGTAGTGAAGGGTCTTCTTGTCAGAGGCGTAACCAATGTTGGGCATAAGAGTCACACCCTTGAACTTCCTCCTCACACGGGAGTCAATACCCTTTGGTCTGCGCCAGTTTTCCTGTGACATTAAAATACATCATTAAATCAAAAGCAACAAAATGAGCATAAAACTTGGTTTTATGAATTTATATTATCACAGTAATGTAATTTTATCAGACATCAAAAGTGAATAATTTTATTAAAATCCCAATTAGAGAGATGTACCTTAACACAGATTTTCCAGTCACTGTGAGGCCTCTTGAACTTCTTCACACGCTTCTTGACGATCTTCTTATCAAGCTTAGGAACTGCCATTGCTTACCTGAAACAAATTGTAAATGAACACTACATTAAGAAGAGAAAAAAAACAACCAACCTTCTTAAAACCCAATGAACTTAAATGAACACAAGTAAGCATACATTACGCATGAAAAAAGAGTATACAACCTTTTATCAAAACATGCATCCTCTAATTACCAGGTAATGAATTAACAGGCGTTATATCACAACACAAAGCTATCGATGAGGAAAACTAAAAAATAATCAAACCGCGGAAACCATTTGCAACAAAACTTCAATTTAACACACTAAATAAAATTTCCTAAAAAGTAAGTTGCATAACTAAACATACGAAACATTTAACAACAAACCAATCAACTTAAAATACAACCAGCTTCATCTATGAAAAAACAAGCCTACAACAAGCCTATAAGGGGGTGTTTGTTTAAGCTTATATGTGGGCTTATGAGCTTATTTGATTTCGGCTTATTTTGAGACTTATGAGCTTATATAAGTTTATCACATCGGAATAAACTTATACACGCCCGCAAGTCTCAAAATGAGACAGAAAATTGGGGCTTATGAAATATAAGCCGAAACACAAATAAGCTCATAAGCTCAAATGTAGGCTTGAACAAACACCCCTAAGATAAAAATTAAAACCCTGATTCATCTAACTTACTCATTTCATAACACTATTATACATCTAACAATCATAAGCTACAGGCAATATTAAAAAGAAATAAAAAACATTTTCCCTAAACATGATACTATTAAAACACTTCAAAAGAGCTAAAAAAAAATCGCATAATATAAAGAGTGAAATGAAGTTACTTTACTGATAAAAGTATGCTATGAACAATACATAGAGATGATTTGATTGAAGTAATGTAAAATAAAAGAATGAGATTGGGACCTGATGAATATAAAAACGGCGCAGAAAAACTCGTTGTAGAAACGAGTGGTGAAGAGAATGAATTAAAAAGGAACCCTAGGGTTTATACCACCCAGTGTCTATGAATGGGCCGGTGTTTATTATCAGCCCATATAAGACTTTTTTTTGAAAGAAAAAAAAAATTGTATTAGGCCCACTTAAGTCCATTTCTGTTTTTATTAGCAGTTAAAATACAAAGAAATATGTGTGGATTATTTTGTTGGTGACAACTTAAGTGGACCGAAGGCCCCAGTGACCCACATTCGAGAGACACGTTGTGGACGGAGAGCATAGTTGACCGGTGATACGTGGCAAGAACCACGTCGCAAGGACGATCACTCTCTTACCCAATAAGCCTTTTGTTTGGCGGCCACTGACTACAACCAAACATGCGCCGCCTACCTAGATATTGCGAGATGTGTTCCCCACGTTACCATGGATCAAGTGTCACCTAGGTTAGATATAACTCGGCGCTTCATGCTGCTATGATGTCAGGTAATTAGTCTATAAGGATCGATAAAGAAATAAAAAAGGCTAGCAAAGTGGAAAGGCCCACATAAGAATCTATGACATTTTGCCTATGCGAGGTGTCGTTCATTTTCCAAAATTTTGAGAAATTCGAGGATCAAAATGGTGGAGTAGCGTGGTATATCTCATTTTGCTTGCTTTGAGCTTCATTTGGTCTTTTCTCATAATGGTGAAAGAGGTGTCTCGTCGAGGTTTTAGATGTGTTTTATTGAATAACTAGCTTCCAGGCCCGGCCGATGGCCGGATTGTTTTAAGAATTTTTTTTAAACAAATTAAATATAGTACAAATGTTTTTATAACACATTAACAATGTAGATTGCAACGAAATGTTTCGTTGTATATCATTTAGTACGATGTTAATTGCATATAATATAAAATTTCGGCGTAAATTTTGTATAAAGTTTCATAATCAAAATTCATACATCAAATGTTTATTGTATTATCATATACCATTGCTTTATAGTACCGTTAAAAAATTAACAACCATGGCTTGACAAAATGCGAACATGCCAAATTATTATAAGAATTTATAATTTATAATAGACAATAGTTAAAAGTATGAAAGACAACCAAAGTTTTGACCATAAAAATAAAAAGACATCTAACATAAAGAAACTTATTCATCATCAATAATAATTTTGCGTTGATGGAACAAAAAAACTGCTATTTGTATTCTTGTGCACCACATATTCATTGATTATTCAGCGTTGGCATCATAATGCGAAGAGTTTCATGTAGCTTTTCCTCAATATATGTTAAACATATATTATACCGTTCTTCATCTGTTAGTTTTAGATCTGTAAAAGGATAATAATTTTGAATTTAGAATAAGTAGATTGGTATACCGGAATGAAATATATGTTACATGAAAAGTAATTTGATCTAATACCTGGATGGTTTTTTTTTTTCCTTTCTATTAGTTCAACATCTTCGGCTAAAAGCTTCCATGTTTTCTCCCAAACAGCCTCAGGCCTCGCCAAACTATTTGTGATTATTAACATTACAAAATAATTCCGCAAGTATTCACCAATTCCCCACTGACTTGCTTCAATAATTTCTTCAATATAAATGTTGTCGTCATCCAGCAAACCACGTTTGAAGCAAGTTTTTTTGTCGTCAGAAAGAATGTGGTTTGGAGATGTCGACATTTTTGATGAGAGTTTTTGAGAGGTTGTTAAAATATAATGTGTGGACTATGATCATGTATTGGAATGATTTAAGTAATTGATTTGCAGTATTTTAGGAGATGATGTAAAGTAGTTATAGCTTACCAATATTTTAGGAGATTATGTAGAGTATGATATATATGAATTAATGTAGAGTATAATTTTTAATTATGATAGCATTGTTGACAATATCAATAACGATTTTAGGAAAGAATTAGTTTTTTTTTGTCCATTCGTTTATATATTTCTCACAAGTTAGAATCTCAGTTTATTTTTGATAGCAGAGTTACAATCTCAGTTTCGTTTTTAGAGCAGCTTTTCGACACATATTGGTAGTTATTATGATTAAGTAAATAAGTGTGTTAAACATATGATGGACCATATAATGAAAAACAACTAAAAGTGCAATGAGTATAAAACTATAACTATTTCACATAGAGCATATAGACTGCTAAAACAATAAGTATAAAATTATAAGCGTTGAAGGACTTCTTTATATACAACGTTTGTTGTATAATTGCAGTACTTTCCATCATGATCGCAGCATAACACCTTCAATCCCTTCTTGCTCTTCACCCTTGATACGGCTACGTAAAGTTGTCCATGTGAGAAAACAGGTCGTTCTAAATAGAGACCTACTTTAGATAACGTTTGCCCTTGACTTTTGTTAATTGTCATCGCAAAACAAACAGATAAGGGAAACTGTCTCCTATTTAGTTGAAACGGCATTTTCTTATCTGAAGGACTAATTACCATCCGAGGTATTGCAACAACCGTCCCTAATTGACCTCCCGATATAATCTTGGCCTCAATGTTATTGATTCCCATTCTGACAACTTGTAACCTGGTACCATTACATAGTCCTCCTCTTTGGTCAATGTTGCGCAAACACATTACCGGCGAACCAACCTTCAATACTAACTTGTGATGAGGAATACCTGAAATTGTTATTGAATTAAGAAATAAAAATGCCTGGATATGCTTAATAAAAAAATAACTAAACTTATAAACGTTGAACGACTTTTTTGTAATGAGGAATACCTGACATTTTAATGGAATTAAGAAATTCAGTTGTGTATAGTGACTCATGGTAGTTAAAATCTGTATCAACATCTGTAACTGTATCGGAACTGTAACACACCTTCTCTGGGCCAGGAAGCATTGACATCATCCTATCATTTATCTTGTCAACTTCTTGATGTGTTGGTGCAAGAATAGCTCTATCTTGAAAATATATTGGATCCCATTGGTTTTTTTTCCAATTATCGTAAGTTTCTTGTATTACTGCTCCAACGTGATCATCAGAATCAGGAATTAGCATATCTTGTGGAAATACAACATCAGCATGACCATCATTTTTCCCACCTACTTTTCCTTCACCAATCTTGAGAATCCAGTCGGCAAATTGATTTATTTCTTCCGCGTCAGCTGGATCGCAACCAACCCTTAGCCTCATGTTCTTTGTAAGTTTTAGAACGGTGCAATGTTTCCATAAATAAGACATGTTTAGTGATGCATGTACAACGTCCTGCCTAGTCCCATTAGGTATAACAGGTAGAATTTGCCTAAAATCTCCACCAAAAACCACCACTTTACCGCCAAAAACCGAATCATTGTCGCCAGTAACATCCCTTAGTGTTCTATCAAAAGCTTCAAACGCAAGTCTATTAATCATTGGAGCTTCGTCCCATATTATTAGCTTCGTTTGGCGTATCAAGTCTGCAAGGTCACTATCTCCTGTTATTGTACACATAGAATCCTCGACAATATTTATAGGGATGGCAAACCGAGAATGGGCTGTTCTTCCACCATCAAGCAAAAGAGATGCGATACCACTGGATGCAACATTTAAAACAATTTGGCCTTTTGACCTTATAGCAACTGTCAATGTCTTGTATAAAAACGTCTTACCGGTACCCCCGTAACCATAAACGAAAAACATACCGCCTTTATTTTTGTTGCAAGCAGTGACAATGGCGTCGTACACGCCTTTCTGTTCATTAGTCAAACTTGCATGGAGTGTTTCATGTTGGATTATTAAATCTGGTATTTTATAATCCAGCTCATCGTAAATCAAGCGGTTGTATCCATCCAATGTAAACTCAGACGAAGGATAAGGCATGTTGACGATATACTTGAGACTTCTGGAACTGCTAAGTAGCTTATCCTCAATATATGCTAAACATATATTATACCGTTGTTCATCTGTTAGTTGAAGATCTATAAAATGACAATAATTTGGAAGTTATTTTAAGTAGATTGTTGGGATAAAATGTAATATATGTTACATGAAATTTAATTTGACTTAATACCTGGATGGTTTCTTTTCTTTCTTTCTAATTGTTCCACATCTTCGGCTAAAAGCTTCCATGTTTTCTCCCAAACAACCTCCGGCCTCGACATACTATCTGAGATTATTAACATTACAAAATAATTCCGCAAGTAATCACCCATTCCCCACTGACTTGCTTCAATAATTCCTTCAATGTACTCCTTGTCGTCATCCAGCAAACCACGTGCGAAGCAAGCTTCTTTGCA
This sequence comes from Artemisia annua, assembly GCA_014162995.1. NCBI lineage: Eukaryota > Viridiplantae > Streptophyta > Magnoliopsida > Asterales > Asteraceae > Artemisia > Artemisia annua. The sequence continues at coordinate 222,898 of LBNU01012033.1, forward strand.
TGTAGGATATACTATATCGTCAACCTTTCTCAAGTCTTCCCACTCTTCAGCACCTCTAACATGGTTTAATAGCCTGCGTAGATAAAAAAGCTCACCCCAAGAAGGAGGAACATGATGTATTCTTCCAATGGTTTTGCCTGTGTAAGATAATTATATAATTTGGTAATTAGTAGTTGTTTTCTAAAAATGATTAACTGTTTATAATAACAATACATAAAGAAAAAGAATAGTTTTTTGAAGAACAAATAACTAACCTTGTTTTCTTTTAGTCCATTTTTTGGTGGATTTATTCCAAACATAATGTTTTGGGAATTCAACGTACAACAATTTGCGCGCTTCCGGGTCTGTCTTATTAGTTTCCATCCATTCCAAAAACTTTGAAGTATTTGATGAAGCCTTTTCAAGTTGATAATCGATGCTTTCAGTAGGATCAAATACGACAGACTGCTGATTCGGTAGATGAAATGGTAAACGTTCGACTGCGGGACTGCGATGGTGTATATCAAACTTGAAAATCCTCCATGCAGCCTCACATGATGATAAATAACGGCAATCATAATAATCTTCAATCTCATCTTTTTCTTCATCGTCCATAGCAACGGTTACTCTGTCCGGACCCTTGTTAATGTACTTAAAAAGGTATTTGATAGATCCGAATTGGTTGCACCATTCTACGTTTATATGAGCTTGGTACCTAATATATAAAAAAAGTAAAATAAAATTGACAACAGTCCAAATTTAAATATTCGGCATAAGAAGAATGCTTAGATTAATATTTCTTCATTTTGATTCTACCTTTTTAATAACGTAGGGTTGTATGGAACAACGAAACCACCATCAAGGTCAGCACCTTGCTTTCTAACGGTTCTTCCATTGTCGCTTCTTTTGTATATAGCATACCCACTTTCATCAATGAAAGTGTGTTCATTAAACTTTTTTGGAAAATTCTTAGAACACTTATTGTCGACCATGCAAGGGCAGTTTCTGTGTTCCGGTCCACAAGGGCCGTGCATCATAAACTCTTTTACCAGTTGGTGTAACTCCGGGTCTGAATCTTTATCCGGTATTTCAGCTGAAATACACCTGTCTATGTCAGCGGGAAACCTCAACTTATCTTCCGTTTCCAACCATACACACAAATGACAGTGAGGCAAACCTCGCTTCTGGAACTCGATAGTGTATACTTCTAACAACAGAGGAACAAAGATAAAACAAATATATAATTAATATGATGTATTATTAAAAAATAAATGATAATTTGTTTGAATATACAAATGTAGGTTGTAATTTACCTGCTTTAACACGGCCAAAAATACGTTTCTCCTTTATGTCCTTTATCAGTTGATCAAGTTTCATTTTAAAAACTTTTGAAATAATGTCTGGCCGATCTTCTGATTTCAAACCCTTTCTTTGTAGGTACCTTGTAATTTCTGGCCACTTTGGATTACAGGTAAATGTGATAAACAAATCCGGATATCCGTAATTTTTGCACATAGCCATAGCATCCAAGTAATTTTGTAACATGTAACGCGGGCTACCTGTAAAGGATGAAGGTAATACTACTTTACTTCCGCGTTTTTTCTGTTCCGGGTTGGCTTCTTGTGCAGCTTTGGCTAATCTGTCAAAAGTATCACATCTTAATTCTGAATTCTCTCTACGTACATATGCGAGTCTTTCAGCCTCAACCATGGTATAACCGTCAACCAAAAACTGCTGAAATAATCGTTTTCCATTCAGAATTGTTGAGAAAACGTTTGGCCGGTCTTGAATACGGTGAGCAAACCATTCACGCATGGTGACATATTTTTTTTTGTCGTCTGGTGTTTGATCAGTTATACCTTCATGGTATATGTCAGTCCTATAACCATCTTCTGCGTACGGGAACAATAAAGGATACTGTAACGGAAGATATGAGACATGCAGTTCGCTAATTTTTTTCAACTTGCCATTGATTTTGTGCACAGTGATGTCTCGTTCAGTGGGCATTGATTCAAAATCACCTATTATAAGTGCAGCAACTTCGTTTGCAGTTGGCAGGTTATGTTGTCTACCATCTTTGTCACGCCTACCTATGAGTCTAATCTTAACATTATCTTCACCATTAGCCATTAAATTTCCAGCCATTCTATACTTCTGAACCAAAGGATTATCTTTATCAAGCATGTCTTTTATTTCTTTGGTTAGTTGAGGGTCTATGTGTTTTTTTGAAGATGACGATGTGTCATGTGTTGAAGAACTACAAATGGTAAAGAGGTTAAATTAGTAATGTGAATATAAACACAAAGTAAAGGCATGAAAAAAGAACTATACAGCAAATATTACCTAACAGCGTGAATACGGTTTTGTAACTCATTTGGTGGATCGTAAATGTAAAGCTGTCCAAACTTAGGTGAGTCGCCAGCTTTGGGTAACATATCTCCAATTACATGGTTATTTTTTCCTTTAATTCTAAAACAATACGGTGCACGTCCACTATTAACAGTCTTATCTTGCTGACCAGACATCCATGTAAAGGCAAACATAGAATTATAGCGACGAATGTCCTCCATAAATGCTTTGCTTTTTGGGTTTTCTCCTTTCAAAAGTCCCATTAGCAAAGGTGGGGGATTCTTAAGTTTAACAGGTAGTTTTATTTTCCCTCTTTTGCAACAAATTGAATATCCATCATTGTTGTTTGCATTAGAAGATCCTACCTTACTTTCGGCAAGCCACAACAATGCACCACATTTTATGCATTGCTTTGTTTGATCTCCATGGTCAAAATACTCTAACCAAAGATAAACAATAATGTCGTTATAATTTAATAAAGTAATAAATAATATGGAAAAAATGTTATTACTTTTGTCCATGATAACTACCTTTGGATATGCCTTCGATACGATCCATATAGCCATATTCATCTTCAGGATCTTCTTCTGACATCTCGAATGAAGGTATATCTGCAAGTGATTTTCCTTTTTGTACGTAATTACTTTCAGAAGTATTATCAACATTATGATCGGTTTCACAATTCGGCTGTATAGTAGCAGGACTACCTGTAAGAAATATATGTAAAATTAAGATGTAAAACCGAATACGAATAAGTTTATAAATAGTAATTTGTTTTGCATCTTAAGATGTAAAATATATAGTTGATTATAGCTTACCTATGTGAAAGTGTATAGGAGAACTATTTCTGAACCTTGATGGAGGCTTTCTCTTAGTAGCGTTGCCTAAAAAATGTAACCTAATACAATTAAATATGCTTTTAAGATGAATAATAAAAGGAATAATATGGTTTTAAACAAACTTACTGGTAGAAGTGCTACCCATGGGGCGTAAAGCATGTGTTATATCAGGCGTACACAAATCGGGAGATGAAGAACCCAGACCAATGCTGATAGGTGTGTTTACAATATTTGGTGAAGGTTGAAATGTTTCTTGATTTTGTACGGGAAGATTTGCTGTTAACACATATAGAAAATATATATACTTATATATAAGTAGATTAGAATAATCATAATAATATGAAAATAAATGTACAACAATTGTCTTACAGTTTTGTTGAGGTGTTTTGCGAGGTCTGCCTCTTCCTCTAACTATTTTTTGTTGAACTGGAGTTTTCGCGGGTCGTCCACGTCGAATTATAGCTGGTGAGACATTTAGAGATAATTCGCCAAGGGGCATGTTATCTGTTGCTTGACTTAATAATGGACCAACAGAAGTTTGATTGCTTATGTGTTGATTTATGGAACAAAATGTATCTTCAAAAGACAAACAAATTTTACTGGTATAAGATAGTTTCGGACATACAAATGTATTAACTATTAAAAGAAAGGGTGTTATGTGTGAACATTACTTGATGTGATGTCGGAAAGAGGACTTCTTTGAGTGCTTGCATTGCACATAATATTCGAGACAGTTGATGATGTCCCTACTTGAGTATTCATGATTGGAGAACTTTTCGTTATGGTTGTTCTTTGTCTTGTTTTTTTGGGGACAATCGGTGTATCAATATGATTTTTACGGGGACGTCCAGGTGCCATTTTTGGTGTTGGTATGTTAGTAGATGGCATATATATCGGTTGATAGTTGAGAATATTAGAATCAAGCATAGACGCCGGTTCGTTCCTCGTATTAGCTTTAAAAATGTATACAACAAAAAATTATACAAATACTATTTATTAATGAAAATATATACAAATAAATATGATACCTAAAGTGATGTGTGATAGCGGAGTACTTCCTTGTCGTATGGTAGAAAGTGGGTTAACAACATTCGACGGTGTTCCGACTGGAATATTAGTAGTTGGCATATATATCGGTTGATAGTTGAGATTATTAGCATCAAACAAAGATACCAGTTCATTCCTCGTAGTAGCTTAAAAACAATTTTACAACGAAAATTAGACAAATGCTATTCCTTAATTGACAAACATGACAAAAGTTTATGATGTACCTGTAACAGCCTTTCTCCTTTTTCCAGTTTGAGGATCATCTGCAAGTTAAGTATTGTACAAAATTAATATCAGATAAAATGATGTGTATAATCATACTTTGTTTCATAACAAACTGTAACAATAGAAAATTAGTCGTCGCAGGTATACCATGGTTGGAATGATTCACTTGTTTTTCTAAAGATTGTGAAACATTATTAACAATGTTAGGATTACAATGCTCATTTTCTTTATTTGAATGAATCGGTTGCCGGGAATTTTTTTTGTTATTCATCTAGTATTCACGTAAGAATGATTGTCTCATTCACATAAGAATGATGGTTATCATCTCTGGTTTCAGGTCGAATTTTTAAGATTGATTACAAATTTATAACCTAATAAAACGTATAACAAAGATGTTACAAATTTTGGAAAGTTAAATAAATGAGGCCCATTCCATTCTCTTTTAATAACCTTCTCAAATTTATAAAGCCCACAAGACATATGACCTAAAGGTATCAATGAGCCCATTGTCGATTTACATAACTTGTAACTTGCAAATGAATATTGACTGCATGCAAGTTGCGTATAAAATCTATCATACCATCATTACCCTCACTAAAAGTTCTCTCTTGCCTCAATAAAAATCTTTTCACTATCCGAATATCACTTGTCATCTCACGGTTAAAAAAAATTGAAAGGTTAGTATATCTATCATTTTTTGATCTAAAAAAAATTTCTAATCAAATAATGATATGTAAATATTGTTGATCTATTGTTTATGAAATAGTATGTTTGATTAGATTAGTTGCATGCTTTATTTGATGAAGTAAGTGATTCGTGGTAGGTTTAGTATGAAACATAGAAGTTGCATTGATCCTTCGTTAATAAGATGATGTTTAAATGTTAGTATCTTGATTAGTTATGTTTTATATGTTAGTAAAACTTAAATAAGGGTTTAGGATACAACAATACATGGATTAAACGTTTCTTATGGGTTGTTCTCCAAAGGATAATTAAACAAAGTTTTATGTTTTGTGATTAAGTACATAGTATATCGTTGCAATGAAGAGTTATTAATTTTTTTGGGGTATACACGGATTTGTGATTTAGTAGGTATTGGGTTGTGTGTATGTTAACATTTGTGATTAAAAATGGGTTGCGATTATATTGGGATTGAACCGGATAAAAAGAGTTTAATAGGTTAGTGTTTGATGAAGTGATAATAATTTGTAACTTTTGAAACGAATAACAGATTTAAACATGGATAATTGCGAATTATAGGTTTACTTGCTTACACTCACTTTGCACAAGTTTGTATGTAACCATTAGAAGATGTCCCTCTTGCTTTCCTCATAGAGTTTTGTGCATTATATTGATTTTTATCTATTTGAAAAATATGTCAGATATATCAAAAATGTTTAGGCCATTAGAATGAATTATGTTGTGTTGGTATAGGATTTATAATGAATTATGTTGTCTTGCTATAGAATATATTGTGAATGTGTTCGTATTACAGGCACAAAGAAAGAAAAAAGCGTACAAATGGATCAACAATTCCTTTTCAGTTTCGACTTGGAAAACAATCCAACTTATCAGGTATTAGATATACATTAGCACACATATATATCTTACGTAAGAATCATCTTAATATAAAACGTTATGTTTCACAATCGTGCAGACTTTACCAAGGGTGTTCAACGAATTCTTCTACAACGGGGAAAGATACGTTTTCATCAACGGCAACAACAGGAAAAGGTACATATGCTTACTCAGGGTTGATGGAAACGACATCCAGTTGCATGGCAATGAATGGGCTAACTTCGTGGAAGATAACGTCACTCCACTTGTTAGAACTTTGCACTTTGTGAAAGAGGCGGAAAGCACCTTTTATGTAACAGGCTATGATCAAAAGGGAATCGAAGCTCCAGGTTACGATAGACGTGTTGTGGGCAACAGATTGTCTAGGTGCTTGGTTAGGCGCACAGATGAAGGACAGGTATTTAATTTGTTAGACTTTGATTAACAATATGAATATAAATTTAATGATATCAATAAGGATATCCGAATAACGCATCAAGTAATAAAATTTTTAACTAATATATTTTAACTTTATAATGCAGATTTTACCGGGTGATTTTCTGCAGAATATATGGAAAAATGTATTCAAAATTTATGCAAATGGCATGAGGGTCAAGGTGAATCACGAAAGGGTTCAACTTGACATGCAGAGTGTTGTGAGGTCAAACAGATTGTTCGGCGATGGATGGGACAAACTCGTAGTGGATCTGGAAATTGATGTTGGACAGTTAATGGTGTTCACAAATTTGGGAGATTACAAATTGAATCTGGCGATATTCTTCAACAATGGCAGGTGCATGCATGAAGAAGAAGTGTTACCAACAATGCTGAGACTACCACCGCGTGCAGTACCACCTTATGCAATCCAAGGTATATAAAATGTCCATATTCATATTGTTGGATAGAATAGTGATAATATAATAATCTGCATTATAAGAACATTTTGTTTCTTATGGAACGTTATTTACAGATAAGAGAGCAAAACACATATGCTCTTGGAAGGGTCATAACAGCCACAACAATGAAAACAATGTTTTTTATGCCCAGCTAGATGGTACTGTATCTGAATTCTACCATTTGGTAAGTACACAAAAATAATTAGGCGTATAGTATTTGTTGCATAGTTCAAACTATAAATTAGTTTATTTGCTTTGTTTATAATGTCGTTTAATAATCATATATTAACGACAGACCATACCAAAAGAATACTGTGGACCTCATATGATGCATACATACGGGAAGGCTTTACTGGTTCACGACCACGAGATGCTTCCAGTTAATGTTAAAGTGATAGGAGACCGTAGTCAACCAGGAAGGATAAACCATGTCAAGCTAACCGGCAACTGGAAGAAGTTCGGTGAAAGGTGTGGTTTCAAACAGCCAAAAATGATGCGACTGAAGATGATCAACACAACTGTTCAAGTGGTGGAAGGGGAAGAAACTCAAATTGCAGTATTCCACGTTTGTTAGTTTGCTTATGTAATGGTAAATTGTGTCGTTAAGAATACCTTAATGTGCTTTATTATGTTTTAGGACTATGAACATGTAATCGTAAGACGTTAATTAGGATAATTACTGCATGGGAAAAGCAACGGACTACTCGTTTGCTAATTTTGGTTTTTAATGAGGTGTTTTGTGATGATTGACTATTTAGTAGTAGAATGATCATGTTTAGTATTCGTTATGTAACACGATTGTCTTAATCGGTTGTTAACGATGTATACTCGTTGAAATCGTCACGGTTATGGTATATTTAACATTATTAATTTGTTTGCATGTTTGTATGAAGCTTTAGCTTATATTAGTTGTATTTTGTATAAAAGTTACTCTGTCCGGACCCTTGTTAATGTAGTTAAAAATGTATTTGATAGATCCGAATTGCTTGCACCATTCTAAATTGATATGAAGTTGGTACCTAATATATTGACCATCGAAATAACATAGGGTAATTGAACCAGAAGTTTATTATTAAACGCAAATGTAAATGATATGGAATAAACGACATTGAATTTGAGATAATTAGGAAAAATAAAAAAACATGGCAAAAACTAACAATGTCTTTATTGAGGACATGTTCATAATGTAGAATTGAAGGTGATCCTTCAAAAATCATCATCAGAATCTTGAGACTTTGAATCATAATCATCATCAACATCTGCATCATCAATGAAATCTTCCAAACTTGCAGCATCATCGGTTTCTTCATCACTACGGCTTTCAGAATTTTCTAAATCAATACCAGCTTCTTCATCACTAACAGGTTGAGAAACGTGTAAATCAACTTCAGCTTCATCACCAATGAATTTGTTAGAGTATTGGATGTCATCAGTAGCTTCGTCAGTGCTAAAATCATTAATGATATTCTTATTTCCAAGTTCTTCATCAGTGTCCTCATCAATAAGTTTATACTTTTTGTTTTTGGATAGTGAAGTTGTTCCTTTTTTTTTCGAACGACTGAAGGTTATAGGAACTTCATCATCAAACACCTATGTTCAAAAGTTATGAAATAATAATATTAATTTTAACAAAACTTGTGCTAAAGTAAGCGAATAAAAATAACAAAAGAATGAAATAATTTACAATAAGATACCGATTTTTCAACATTAGTTTTCTTTGTATCAAGAATTTCTTTTTTTTTCAATGTAGTTTCATCATCAGAAGAAATAAGCTCAACGACATTGTTGCCAACAAAGTCACCATTTTTCATTAACCGTCGACGCTTAGATGTGACGGTAAAAGGCTGCCAAATTGAATAAATTGATTAAACATATACTCAAATGTTAAAATTGTTATTTTCTTAAACATATATTTAGTTAAGCATTTGTAATTGATACCACTTCATCATCGGATATCTGAACGACTTGAGGTACATTCTTTGGTTCAACAGAATGTTGATTTGTTTCGATGGTTTGTTGTTTTTTGATTTCCTGCATATATACAAAGAGAACATGTAATATAAATAGGTAAGGTAAAAAAATCGTAACAAATGAGTATGATTGTAACAAACCAAATGATATAAAAAGTAATGTAGAAGCTATTATAAATAATATGCACCTTGTTAGAAGCTGGTTTTTTCATTTTCGTGGTAAGGTTTTTTTAAAAAAAATTCTTTTGGTTGGAAGCCATAAAAGTAATCGATATATATAGATAATTAAGGTCTTGATTTTAGGAAAAGATATGTGAGATAATATATATTTAAAATATTTAAAATAGTTTCCAAATCATTTTGAATGTTTGTTACATTATTTTAGGGTATTTTAGAGATAATCATGTTGAATATTTTTAGATAATATTGGGTTATTAAAGGAAAAAATATATTTAGTAATTTATTTCAAACTTGTTTTAAAAAGGAAACTTTTAAATGGTATGAATATGATTTCTTTTTCAAATGTTAATTATGTTGATGGATTTTTTTTATCTCAATTAATGTTAATTGATTTGTTTAAACGGATTTTTAGAAAAATTGTTAATGTTTGTCGATTTGGTCAACATAGTTGTCTTTTTATTTACAATTTAAACTATTTTGAAAATATAATTAAACTTGAAGGTACATACTCATAAGGATGACAAATTTTAATTGAATAGTTATGAGTTGTTAAAGGTTTAAACAATTGCAGATGTTAAAAATGACACAATGTTAATTTGGTCAGATATGGGATACGACATATGCCATTGCTGTTGAAAGATGTATAATAAGTTTCCATATTCATATTAATGAAATATGAATCAGCAATGGAAAGTTGCAATAGAAACTAAAATAAAAATTAGGTTACATAGCATAAAATATATCATCTTCATTAAATTTAAAAAGTACCATAGTCTGTTTTGGGACAACACCCCCAAAAACAACAACCAAACAATTATTGAAAAGTTTAAAAAGCATAAACCAAACCAACAAAAATAACGAAAGACATAGTCCAAAGAAAAACAGATGCAACAATCCAAAATTATTGTTTTAAAATGAGAAGATGATATAGCAAAGAGCAAATCGATCAATCTTTTGGCTCTATTTTGACCTCCACCAAGTGCTTTCCTCTCTTAGGGTCTTCAACGGGCTCGGGATAGTCATCCAGATCAATTATGCTACGTTTGAGACTTCCAGAGCTTCCTGCCTCCGCATCACCATCTATATTTGCTCCGGAATTGGGTGGTGTGACAACTGGTTCTGAACCATCAGCTTGATGTGTTTTAGAAGTGGGTGGTGTGACCTCGATGTTGAAAGGTATAGCATCAGCAGCTGTTAACTTGGTTGACTGAGAACCAGATGGAACAGGAGTTTGGAGATCCTCAGGATTAACACCTTCCTATAAATTGAAAGGCAATAATTAACATAATGCGTACAATATAAAGTGCTGGTATACATTTTAAATGTACAAAGAGTTGGAATTTGGTACATGTATGTATTTACCTCAGCCATGAATTCAGTTTTGAAGGAATTTATGATGGCATCTTCGTCAGACATCATCTTGACTGTATAAACATGGTGATTGTTATCTTTACAGAAATCTGTATATTCGAAACGGAATAACAATTTTTTCCCGATCATGGCATTAAGTTCATCAGGGAAATAGTCTTCATGGTTTTTTCCTCCATACTGGTTGATCAAAGTTTGACAGTGAAATCCAGACAGCTTGTACACCATATCGTCAAAAAGCAATAATGATGCTGAACCGGTATCGTCAATGACTCGGATTACAACCTTGTAACTACATAGCAAAAGGGGAATGTCAGGTTAATACAAAGTAAAAATAATAAAGAATAATTATTGTAAAAAAAAGTACACAATAATTAGCATATGGCATACCGGTATCCAACAGAAGTGATCTCATCATGTTGTTTACAATGCCAAGTTTGTTGTTTCTTGAATTTGGAGGCACTGGATGAAGAAGCAGTACCATCAATTTCTTTGGCGGAACATCCACACCTCTTGCAAGCCAGATATGCCCATCCATTTTCTCTATGAATTTTGTGAACTTTGGCATAAACAATCATATGGCATGCCTGAAACGAAATGTATAATATTATAGATACATGTAATGAAAAGATGTAAAAATCAATAGTAGATGTCGTTAATATGTCATGAAGGAATAATAATTATAAAACTTACATTGTTAGAGTCGCGTATAGTGCCCACCATTTTTTTGACAGCACCATCCAAAAAATCAACCGGACTGATAATTTTTTTGGCGGGTGAGAACACAGTTATTGTATGCTTTTTAGGATCATACCCTGGTTTCTCAACATACCTATAAAGGAGTATATATTGTACAATTTTAAGGATACAGTTTAATTAATATGAGTATGTTGCGTGAATGTAAAGTGAAGTATAAAAAATTACCTCTGTCTGAATGCTTCAATCTCCGGAATTTTGTCATTGATCCATACTTTGGATGCAAACAGAGCAGGACGCACAGATGGTTTCTCTAAAAAGGATAATATAAAATGAGACGTGCAATATTTTAAATGCAGAAATAAAAGAATGGAAGATGGTTGTGACCACTTACTATTAAAATACTTCACTCTCACCAGTTGAAGTATCATGACAGCATGACCAGCCGACACAGGGTTTTCGGCATATTTAGTGAACTTTTCAGACCATTCATCGAAGAAACACAACTCAAGCTGTTTGCCCCTGTTAATTTATACAAATGCATAAGTATAAAAGCGTTAAAAGAAAATGGATGTTAAATTACAGGGATAAGAAGATTCATACTCGAGATCCTCCAGCAGAACATTTCTCCTTATTTTGTCCACTCCATAGTTGGTGAAGGGTTGTGGGTCTGTAATGGAGACAATAGTTCCAATCACATCTGCGGAAGAATTATAAGCATTATTACAAAGATCACACAACTTAAAAATACAAAAGTTTTTATATTATGCAAACAATAACTCACCGACAAGATCAGTTTCTTTGAAGTCTTTGGTGAAAAAGTTGTTAAAATGTTCAAAATTGAACCCACGTGGGTTTTTCTCCCAGCTGGGAACCCTTGTAACACCGGTGTTCCTAAAGAATGATATTTTGTATCGATGATTCAAGAATGGATATTTCCCTCCATTCTCACCAACTCCAAAGTTGCTGATATGATAGCATGAGCCTTCATCAATCAAAAGGCGATACTTGTTGATAATTTCCTTTGTCCTTGCTATTGCTTGCACACGATTCCCCTAAAAGAAAGATATAAATTTTATTATTGCATAAGCCATATTAAACTAAAAATATTATTGTATTGGATTGTATTAATAAAAATTTGTTAATTTTAAAATTTGTGTATAAAGATACCTGTTCATCCTGCAAAACCATGTCTAAGCTCCAAACCTCATTCGGTTTTCCGGCAGGGTGAGATTTCCAGATGCGAATGCAGCGAGCTAGTATTTTGATGTCGTCTAACATAGGGTCGATGTCGCACAAGAGAGTGGTATTCTGTTCCATTGCTATATCTAAAAAACAAAAAACAAAATAATTATTTGATAACCGGTGTATATAGAAAAGGCATCAATAGAAATGCTAATAACAAAAGTAAGTATATTTGTTACCAAACTACAGAAAGTATGAGAGGTAGAGATAAGTGATAGGCTGTGTATATGAAATGCCTTTATATAGACAAAAGGATTAGGGTAAACAGGTTTTCGAAATTTTGAAATTTATGTGGATAAGTAAGGAAAGTATTTAAAAATTTTAATTATCAGAAATAATCAGGGAATTCAGTTGTGAAATATTTATTTAAGGGCGAAATTTGGGGGATTTTTTTTAAAACTTACCTACATTAAAAGTTGAACTAATATTGTAAACTCTTTGAAAGATATTTTAAAATTAGGAAGTGNCAAAAATAAAAGAATGGTAGATGGTTGTGACCACTTACTATTAAAATACTTCACTCTCGCCAGTTGAAGTATCATGACAGCATGACCAGCCGACACAGGGTTTTCGGCATATTTAGTGAACTTTTCAGACCATTCATCGAAGAAACACAACTCAAGCTGTTTGCCCCTGATAATTTATACAAATGCATAAGTATAAAAGCGTTAAAAGAAAATGGATGTTAAATTACAGGGATAAGAAGATTCATACTCGAGATCCTCCAACAGAACATTTCTCCTTATTTTGTCCACTCCATAGTTGGTGAAGGGTTGTGGGTCTGTAATGGAGACAATAGTTCCAATCACATCTGCGGAAGAATTAAAAGCATTATTACAAAGATCACACAACTTAAAAATACAAAAGTTTTTATATTATGCAAACAATAACTCACCGACAAGATCAGTTTCTTTGAAGTCTTTGGTGAAAAAGTTGTTAAAAGGTTCAAAATTGAACCCACGTGGGTTTTTCTCCCAGCTGGGAACCCTTGTAACACCGGAGTTTCTAAAGAATGATATTTTGTATCGATGATTCAAGAATGGATATTTCCCTCCATTCTCACCAACTCCAAAGTTGCTGATACGATAGCATGAGCCTTCATCAATCAAAAGGCGATACTTGTTGATAACTTCCTTTGTCCTTGCTGTTGCTTGCACACGATTCCCCTAAAAGAAATATATAAATTTTATTATTGCATAAGCCATATTAAACTAAAAATATTATTGCATTGGATTGTATTAATAAAAATTTGTTAATTTTAAAATTTGTGTATAAAGATACCTGTTCATCCTGCAAAACCATGTCTAAGCTCCAAACCTCATTCGGCTTTCCGGCAGGGTGAGATTTCCATATGCTAATGCAGCGAGCTACTATTTTGATGTCGTCTAACATAGGGTCGATGTCGCACAAGAGAGTGGTATTCTGTTCCATTGCTATATCTAAAAAACAAAAAACAAAACAATTATTTGATCACAGGTGTATATAGAAAAGGAGTGAATAGAAATGCTAATAACAAAAGTGATTAAATTTGTTACCAAACTACAGAAAGTATGAGAGGTAGAGATAAGTGATTGGCTGTGTATATGAATTGCCTTTATATAGATAAAGGATTAGGGTAAAAAAAGGTTTTCAAAATTTTAAAATTTATGTGGATAACTAAGGAAAGTATTTAAAATTTGTTATTATCCGAAATAATCAGGGCGAAATTTGGGGGATTGTTTTTTAAAACTTACCTACATTAAAAGTTGAACGAATATTCTAAACTTTTAGGAAGATATTTTAGAATTAGGAAGACATTTATTTGAAAAAATAACATATTCGATTCTGGTTATGATGATCAAATGAAAACAAAATTACTACAACATATAATGACCGAAAATCAAATAAAAAAGGACTTAAAATGAAATAAGCATCCAACCTGAATAGCTTTTGGATGAAGAAATACACAAACACCGACAAATCAATCTCATTCGTCACGTTGCCAAGATGATTGGTTGAAGATTGGACCCAAAATATAACGATACCTAAATCATACAAAACAAAATTAAATAAACATTCAGATACAGTATGAAAATTAAAATCATATAAAGACTGAAAATCACATAAGAATCCAACCTGAATACTTTTTGGATGAACAAATAGACAAACACCGAGAAATCAGTCCCATTCATCAGGTTGCCCAGATCATTGGTTGAAGATTCGACCAAAAATATAACGATAACTAAATAATACAAAACAAAATCAATCAATTATAATTATAATGAATCAAAAGGAAAGAAAATGATGGATAACATATCCATTTACAAATCAGATCTAACGTACATGTATACTAATCATGTTTTTTATTTGTATTTGATAAGGTACGAAGGTGTTTGTGGTTATTAGTTGATAACCACAAACGAAAATGTTGATGAATCATAGTTTGTAGATGTGTGTAATCATGTTTTTGATTTTGTAGATGCGTGTTTATGATTTGTCGGCGGTGTATTTTTGTTTTAGGGTTCATAGTTGAAGAGGAATGAGTGAGAGAATTGTGTGTGTGTTTTGTTTAGAATTCTTATCAAATGAGCCACCTAATTGGTATTCCGCNAAGGTGTTTGTGGTTATTAGTTGATAACCACAAACGAAAATGTTGATGAATCATAGTTTGTAGATGTGTGTAATCATGTTTTTGATTTTGTAGATGCGTGTTTATGATTTGTCGGCGGTGTAATTTTGTTTTAGGGTTCATAGTTGAAGAGGAATGAGTGAGAGAATTGTGTGTGTGTTTTGTTTAGAATTCTTATCAAATGAGCCACCTAATTGGTATTCCGCCCCTGTTTTTTTTTGTTGGACTTTTTTAGAAGTCAAAGCATTCAGGACCGTCGGATAGTGGAAATGCCACATGTCGAATTTACAGCATTTTTGGAGAAGAGATTAGTTGGCAAAACCTTGTTTTATATAGATAGTAGATATACATCCTCTTACAACCATGTCTATTGAAAATTATGTGACATGTGGTTTGCTACATCCTTGGAACTTTGATTATCTTTGATCACTATAATGATATATTTATTTTGCTAACACCACGTAATAGCATGAAAGCTTAAGAAGCAATAACATTTTGCTATTACACTTGATAAAGATACATGTCATCCAAAATAAGGATTATACTTATTTGAATAGTATAACCTCTCATCGGCGTCGTGAATTTACAAATGAACGTACGAATGATATAAAACCTTCATCCATAACCAGTATATATCGTGATGTCTCTCTCTTTACTCTCTTTATATTGTGATTATGATTGTTGTTGTGCGTATCCACGCTTTGCTCTTTGAGACTAGAAGTTGTTAAATTTCAAATTAGTCGAAAAGACCATATTCACCCCCTCTACGGTTCTACAAGTACAAAGTGTTGGTGTCTGAATTACGTATCATACCACATATATAAGCAACATAGGAAGGTAATTATATCTCTAGCTTTTGCTCATTCGTTAGGAATTTAAAGATATGTTTGGTTACACTGAAAAGAATTTGGGTTTAGAAATAAATAACATTCGCCCTCGATTAACTTCTTTGTTAGATAGTATGGTTTATTTCCGTGATCATATCGTTTCTTACTAGAGTTTTGACTAATCAAATGTCTTGCAAAAGCACTCTTCTTGATATAGTCGTTCAAAATCAGATACTCCTCTTTTTCTTATGTTTTCTAAAGGCGAGTTTATTAATTACCAAAAGGAGTTACATAGATAAACCAATACTCTTCTTAATGTAACCCTTAAGGTTATTTAAGCTCTCTATAGATAATCAACATTTGCATGCAATTGCAATTTGGTTGGTAAGTCATTGAATTCAGAGTGCCAACATAAATAAACATATATTGCCAAAGAGGTAATGATCTTACTTGGTTTTTGAATTTTTGTTTAATTTAGTAAACAGACTTTGGTCATGTTTGGCAATACCTTTTTGGAAGCGTTTAAGAGCGGTAAGCGACAAGCGACAAGCGTTCCAGTCTTAACGCTTGTTTGGCAACACTGCTGCTAGCGTTTAACAACACCTCAAAAGCTTGCAATCTTAATGCTTCTTAAAGAAGCTTTCCAATATACCGCTAGCGTTTACTTTTAATATTACCAATTTACCCTTAAAAAATAACATTTATTCATAAGTATATGCCCTTTTACGTAATTTTACATTTTATAATTACAACTACAGCTACGTTACCAAACACGTTTTTTAAACAAGCAATTAATGCTTACTGCTACTGCTTACTGCTACAGCTTACTGCTTATTGCTACTGCCTACTGCTACCTGACTAATATTTGTACTCATCTTAGAAAAGCTCTAAGTTTCAAACATAAACTTTGTTTTAAGGGTAACTTACAAGATTACCAGAAACATTTTTAGTGATTTCAAATTGTGTTTCCCAAAATTGTAAGCAAGTGTATCTACGATTCTACATTACCTTTTTATATACTGCAACTACGAAAAATATTAGTCAAGTCATTTTCAGAAGAGCAAAAATGGAAATTTTCTGATTTGGTCCGATCTGAGATAAGTTTTTTTTGTTATGATGTGGTGGTCTTGTCTGATCAATAAGAAAGTTTTTGCTTCTTTGGATATTTCGTTTGTACTAAATCTATTTCTTTGATATGTGAAGTTTGATTACTTCTATAACTGTAGTCTATTTCAGGTCATGCTGCTTATAATATCGTTCAACTTATCAAAGCTCATCAAGGGAGTATATGAAACTCTGTATAACTTTAGTTCCAGCTTACATTATGTTATAAAATGTGAATTAATGACAAGGTTTTATGCCTTAGCATGATCATTATTTTATTTAGAACTTATGTAGCGACTTTTGATTAATTATGACCAATCTTAATAATATCTTCTTGAAAAACAAAACCTTATTCCCACCTCTAAATTATTTTTAACCGTAAGAAGATTTATCAGATGAAAGCATGCTAATGACATCACATATGTGGCAAAACTGAAGAACTTGGAGTAGGGGAGACGTTTTGAAGAGATTCTACATTATGTGAAATGAGATCGTGTATCTCAGAAGTAGCCAAAGTTTATCAGGTTTGTCATTCTCTACGTTTAACTAAAGCTTTTGAATTCGAGGGTGGTTGTCACATACTCCATTTTGGTGTTGCGAATATAGATTCTTATCATGGGGGTTTGCACTTTTGCCTGAAGCCTCTTTCGTGATGACTTTACATATGAGTTAGGGAGTGGTTGTTTAGGCTTATGCAACGGGCTTATGGCTTATTTGATTTTCGGTTTATGTTTCATAAGCTCATAATTGAAATTAACCCACATAAGCCATAAGCCCACTATATAGGCTTAAACAAACACTTTTCAGAAAATTTCAATTTTATTGAAGATATATTATTTGGCTTGCATCTATTCTTTCTATTAATAATATCAAGGTCTTGATAGCAATAGTCACAAATAAAGAACTTCATGTTTAGCATCCTCTTGATCTATAATCACCAAGTGTGGTGAGCGCAGTTTTACAAGAAGTTTGGTGTCCGTTGATTCATCCATGGTGTTCACGAAGAGGGATACAATCTATACCTTATATCACTCCTATAGACATTACACTACACCTTATTTGAATGTATCTTACGAGTTGTTTACTATGGACATAGTGAAAGCTTATTGTTAGTCCTACGTCACTAATTTTTCGTTTGTAAATTTTTCTTGGACTTAAGTTCCATGGACATGAATATACTTATTAAAATTTACGGGTTCAAACGGTTTAACTAGGAATCGGAGTCACCACCGGTTTGGCTAGCTAATAAAAGTCGTCCGAAAACGAAGCTGAGAGGACTGTTGGAATCGGCAAAAACGGATTACTCGTGCGGGATTGAAATCAATTTTTTTTCTCTCTTAGGTTAATTAGCTCGTATTGTTATTTTGTTGATGTCTGGACTTTAATCATAGGGCACCTGTCGTCGCGAGCGCGGGTACCCTGCTATAGTTTTTAGGTGGGTGCATTATTGTGGCTATAACCTATTTCAAACAGATTTAATTACTTAAATAGAACAGAAGAAAGTCGATTTCCAACCTATAAACACTTCGATTTTTTTGTCCAATACTGGATTATAACAAATTATAGTGAAGTCAAGCAAAAAATAAAGTGGAGTCGAGCAAAAAAAAGTCTTGCGGTCGAGCATTTTTTTTTTTTTAAAGAAGAGAAAAGAAGTAAGAAGAAAACAAAATGAATTCGTGTTCCAGAGTTTTTTTCAAGAGAGAAGAGAAGAGAAGAGAGGAGGAGAGTAAATTTGGCTAAATTTCTCTCCAAAACTTTCTTCCCAAAAGTGGGATAATTTGGAGAGAAGTTATTTTTGAAAACTTTTAATAAATGTAATTACTTAAATGACCTAATATAAAACATAATTTTTATATATAATATAGGGTATAATTGTAAAATCATCAGTTTTATCTTCTTTTCTATCCTAACTTGGGAATATGATATAAAAAGTAAAATTCCATTCATCATCTTTTTTTTTTCTGTCCATTTTTAACTCTTCTTTTCTTTTCTTTCATTTCAAAAACTTGGGAACAAGTGCGACGACCTACACTACAAAAAAACATACCCCACAAAAATACATTTTATATTTAATAAATACACACAAAAACACACGACAAAAGTGGCGAACTAGTTCGCTTGGACGACCTTAATCCTAAAACATTGCCAACCGATCGACTGATGGATTGATTGCCATAGTAAGGCTATCTAAATCCTTTGGTGGATTGATCGATTGAAAATCCTTTATTGTGTGTAGCATAACTATTTTTAGAAAAGATGTTATACAACGAATGATTATTGAAATGCTTAACGAACCAATAATTTTATGATATTCAATTATGATCCCATTCAATTATTTAAAAAAGGAGGATTCCATTATATTGTTGTATTTAACAAAGGGTGATTTCAATATTTTGAAACAAATTTAGAGTATATTGGATTATTAGAGGATTGTTGATTTGAATATTGATTTAGAACAGCACATTCGAGGAATCTACCAATAGGTGCGGATTCCTTTTGCATGACGTCAAATGGAGGGAGATATGTCCACCACCCACCATCCCTCCCTTGTGGCATGAACAACTCTATTAAAAATAATATAACCAATGGTCTTTGATTTTTTGTATAAAGTTTTCAATGTTTTCTTTTTCTAAGTGTTAAAGAATACAAATCTACTTTTTAGTTCGGTATCATTATTACCAAATATGTCATAAAGATTGTCATGTTACCATTTGTTTTCATTCTAAACTTTACAAATTTCAATATAATACTAAGAGTTCTAAGAGATACTCAATTGTAGTCCTTAAACTAGTTCTGTGGCCTTTGAAAATCACGGGACTAAATTAAAAAACAGTGAAAGCGGTTGTTGATACAAAAGTTGGGCGTTTCTTGTTTGGGTTCCTTTCCTCGTATCAATCAGATGATATTGCTTGAGACCTGCGCACTAAGAAAGCAACAAACACCGTTAGGCTTATCGAGGGATTGTTTCCCCCGATTATCCTCCGGCGTGAGAGTAAGTAATCGTGTTTAGGGTTGTGAAGAGTTAGGGTTTGTAAGTCGTACCTTAGACGAGAGCTATGATGCCCTATTTATACACACGTAACCGATAAGGTTTCGTGCTCCTTACTCTTCGGCGTACTCGCCGATATCGGATATTTGGTGTATATCTTCTTTATTTAGAAGATATCCCGTATCCAATTCCTTAATAACTTTGGGCTTGGGCCTCGTGGGCCAAAACCGTATAACTGGTAGCCCAGTTATTGTTAAACTGGCCTACGCGTAGTGGGCTTACATATTAGTAATATTTACTAATCGGGTTCATGATCCGGTGTAGACTATACGTCATCATGTCCCCCCAGTCTAGTATGCGCAGGGTAAAACCTGCGGATGCTAGACTTGAACCGTGTCAAAATTATTCCAACGCGTGCGCGGGAAGAATTCGAAAATAAACCGCCCAAATACGCGTGTAATGCACCTAGTCCAACAAAGTGCAACTCACATACCTCGGGAAGTGGAGAGGCTATCTACGTGTCCTGTACCGTTACAACTCCCAGCCACACGATTCGAGTGAGTGGGATCCACGTGTCAGCTATCTGTGGTGGGTGAGAAAGTATATAACCTCCCTTCCACTTTTACTATGATTATCACAGTAAAAGCAAATCTTTCTCCATTTTTAAACTTCTAAGCCTCCTTTGCAACCACTTTCCTATACGCTAGGTAATTAGCGCGTGCGCCCATTATTAAACACAAAATGGTTTTGCAACTCAGTGAGTGTACTGCTGACATAACCGTGGGTGAACTCAATGATTTCACCTCGGATTATTTCATTCCTTTGGACCTGCACCCAGAGGTGTCGGGTCCAAACGACACCATCGCGGACTTCCCCGAAGGGAAGGTAGGGGTATATACGCGCTTCTTCGAGTGGGCGAACCAGCGCGTACCCATAACCGTGTTTTTGAGTGAAATACTCAATTACTACCAGCTCCATATCTCCCAGTTGCACTGTATAGGCGCTGGGAAGATTTCCAATTTTGAGGTGAACTGTCGCTTGTTAGCGATTCCCCCACCCTTCACTTATTCCGCGCGTTCTATCGCGCGTCGTGGTTAAATGGGTGGGTTACCTTCTCTAAGCGCTTAGGTGCGCTGCAGTGCTATGAGAAGAAAGTAGATAAACTTAGAGGCTGGAGAGAGAAATTCTTTTGGATTGACGCCGCCGTCTTTCCAACTGATTTTCCGTTTCATACCCGCCTCTCATTGCCAAAAGATGAGCGCCCCCTTGACACGTGGTACGACCCGGACCATGCGGCTACCATTAATGCGAACCGCCTCCACATCAGACCCTACCCAGAAGAGTTCCTGGTGCACATGGGCATCAGTCGCAACTACTTCGAGCCTGAGTATTGCGTTCCCACCTTTTTGGCTGTGGATGGTTCGGGTGGGTGCTCATCCTGCCTTCTTTCTGTCGTTAGTAGTGTAAGCCTTCTTCATTTTCCATATCTTATATAACATATTTTCTTTTTTAGTGTTTGCGCAGAGATGGATCTGTTCGGCGTTGTCGATTTGGAGGTGCCCAAGTCAGTGACCATTGGGGTGCGTCCCCTGAGAGACGGTTAGGAGCCCATTCTGCAGGCGACGCAGGGANTCCATATCTTATATAACATATTTTCTTTTTTATTGTTTGCGCAGAGATGGATCTGTTCGGCGTTGTCGATTTGGAGGTGCCCAAGTCAGTGACCATTGGGGTGCGTCCCTTGAGAGACGGTTAGGAGCCCATTCTGCAGGCGACGCAGGGACGCGTCGTAGACCTGGTTGTTCCAGAGCCTGAGGGCTCCCCTGCTGCGGCCGTGGTCGCGCCAATACAGGAGGTTGCTCCTCCTGTGCAACAGGGACCCGATGTTGCGCAGCCTCCTCCCAATTCTGCGAACATAGCGTACGTCGACTTGGAAGAGTCTGACGAAGAAATGGAGGAGGGTATCCAGTTGAAGCGCAAGAGGGTGGCTAGTGGTGATGGCGAGGGTTCTTCCAAGAAGCCGCGTTCTGAGGCTGAGGAGGGCCATCTTTCACTGAGTTGGGGATGGGGTTAAGTCCCTTGTTTATTTGTCATAAACTTTTGTTAAGTTATTGTTTATTCTAACTTTGGATCTTCTTGTCCGTAATGAGGACGCTGAGAAGTCTGGGGGAGACGCGTCCATGACTGAGATTGAGAAGGGCGTGCCTTCTTCTCCTCCCCACATGTGAGTACCTTATTAGCAATCACTTAGGATTTTGCATATGTTGAATTGTTTCCATATGCTAATACTTTTTCTTGATCTTGTGTGCAGTGAACACCATGTGGAGGACACAACCACGATTTTTTATTTTTTCTAGGCATTTCACCTCGAAATACGAAATTGTACTTAAAAAATAGCAATGATAAAGAAGCTTTATCAATTTGTAAAGATACCGATCGATCTAGTGATATATCGTCTTGGTAGCATCAAACCAATAGAACAAGGGTTAGCTCTGCAGCTGGTCTACAAGCAAGGTAAGTAGGTCCATGCGACCGGACCCGGATGTACCCTTTAGCCGCGAGGGGAACCGGGTAAACAAAGTCGCGATCAGAATGAATGGTAGTTCGCTGGGCCTGTCTTTTGCTCCCAGAGGTGCTGGTTCGAATCCAGTTTGTGACAACCACTGTTCCCTGGGATTGGCTTTGGGCTTTTCCTGCGCAGCTTAGGTGGAAGGCGAAGAAGGCCTCCTTCCGGGGGGGTCCGAGCCATCAGTGAGATACCACTCTGGAAGAGCTAGAATTCTAACCTTGTGTCAGGANCGATCAGAATGAATGGTAGTTCGCTGGGCCTGTCTTTTGCTCCCAGAGGTGCTGGTTCGAATCCAGTTTGTGACAACCACAAAGCCTTTGATCATAGAATATCTCGGGACCCCCGCTGGTAAGGGGCTCTGGCAGCTGCACTTTTTTTTTATGATGCATCGAATGCTTCCTCTGCTTTCAGTAAAAATAAAAAAGATTCTCGAGGCACTCTTTCTCTTATAGCGCTCTTTCCTTCCCTTCGAGCTAGCCGGAAGAAATCCATTTCTTTTATCTGTAAGAGAAAAGGCGCTTATTCCATGAAATAGGAGCGCAGCGGAGTCATGAACAAACAAGAATAGCCACTTCCTTATCTACGCTATTGACTTTCCTCCCCCCGTGGGAAGTAGCAAGAGCCTTTATCTAATCTACTATTGAACCATCTCACCTGAAAAAGTAAGTCGCTACCTTAAGGCATGCCTTGACTCCACTCGATGGGACTTGCTTTCATAAAGATTTTTGCTTATTGACTTTATTTACTCGCCTTTACTTTAGCAGATATCTTGTTTGTATAAGTAAAAGAGGATAAGACCACCGTTTGCCACATTTGCTGATGAAACAAGATAAAGAACGGGTTCTCCCTACTTGCATTGAGCGGGATGCTGCTTTCTTCTCTGTTTTCGAGATCGATTGACTTCCATTGACCTAGATGGGAGTTGTCTTCTTCGATAGCGGGTTCTACATCCGGCATCCCTCTTTATTTCCGGGAGAATGTAGCCGATTTACTTAGTAAGCTGGGACCTGTCCAATTGCTAGTTTGGCTGGAGTTGTTCGTTTCGAAATGCTAGGTTGACATAGAAGAATCCGAAAGGAGATGCATTGAAGAAATGTCAGGGCTGTTCCGCTAGTTGGATAGGCGACTTCTCAATCTTGGAAGAGCATCTTGCAAGGGTTAGAGGTTTTGAAGGATGAGCTGGTATGGAAGATAGAAAGCCACGTTTGTACTCGTGACTTAGTGGATCGAAACAACCAGTAGAGATTTCGGATCTTATTATACGTGACCCCGAGCCCCAATTCAGATCTTCTTTCCTGGTAACTGCCGCTTCGATCAAGCGTTAAACTACTACTTATGGCTTCGGTCGAGAAAGGTATGGGTCGGTAGGATAATGCTAGGGAAATTAGATCCACTGTCTCTACTCCCACCTATCCCGCTTAAGGTTATATGGATGAAGCTTGCTTTGGGTCCACCACCTGGAAGAGTATTGAGATTTCTTGCTTTGAAGTGGGATTGTAGTTAATCGATTAGCTAGTAGGCTAAGGTCTAAGCACTAAGGGAACAAGGGGCTAGCCTCAAAACCCTAACACTAAGCTAAGTGAACGACCAGCAGCTAATCGACTAAGTGGATTAGGATTGTTAGTGAGTGAAGGAAGCTCTGGGAAAGCTTACGAACGGGTATCCTTTGATTCCCTTTACAGTGGGAAGGAAGAAGCGTAGCGGGACGGGAGGAGTTAATACCCGGTTAGCCCCTCGCTTTATGGCAGCCGAAGAGTAGCAGGCATTGGCTCTTTGCTATAGTCCATTTGTGGTATGGTATAAAGTCTAATCCTTCTTGTCTGGTAAACAAGCAAAGGGATCAAGGAAGGGAAACTTTCTTTCCTCGTAGCAATTCTGAATCTAACACTAGGGAGAATGAAGAGGATAAGCAGTGCTTAGTGAATAAGATATTAAGCGGAAATAAGGCATTGCAGAGACTGNAAAAGTGCTGTGAACAGAAAATTCTGCCAAACACAACTAAGACACTTAGCATAGGAGTCTATCTCCAGTAAGCATAGGAGTAGATCTCCACCAAACAAAGAAAGATAAAGCCATGCATTAAAACACAATACTTTGCGTTTACAGACACTTATTTCAATCTTCTAGAAAGAGTCGGCGGAACACTCCTTCTCCTACAGCTTCTCCTTATACCCACTAATGTTATTCTTCGTCCTACCTTGACTATTGGGAAATTTCCATTCGAGAAAGAGATGTACGAATAAAGGAGCGAAGCTGACTCGACCGGACGGTAGAGGTTGTTTAAGAATCAAGATAGGCACCGTGAAAGAAAGAACTTCGCTAGCTTACCCCACGTAGCAGTCCTAGTAAATACCTGTGCTTTATAGAATAGTTATCTATGTAATTACGGTCTTTGTTGGCCGGGGCGAGCACTCTCTTTTCTTTGTCAAATTCCGTCTAAGCGCGATTGCTATAATATATACTTCCTTGACCACTTTAAGACAGATCGATCTTAAGAAGATCATTGCTTACTCCTCAGTAGCTCATATGAATCTGGCTTCGCCTACGCAACGAAGAGAAGTAGTTTGCTTGCTTAGCTCGAACATGCCAACAGCATTCCGTTCACTTACGCAAGATTCACTCGTTTACTTGTTAGCTAGCGCTATTCCACATCTTAGCTTTCAGGGAAGCCCACGGAGCGGTTCTGAAAGAACGTAGTGGTGAACGAAAACAAGGTTGGTAACCTGGTTGACATGATAAAAGGTCGCCTTCTTATCCATGAATCCGATCTTAGAAGACTTGAAGGACTAGTGTCCAATCCCGGCCGATGTAGACTAGTCCCTTTTTGGCAGCACTTCCTTTGCTTCTTTCTGGAACTTACTAAAGGAGGCCTTACCTTGGTCCCGGCCCATTGAGTTGAATGAGTTGAAGCGCCTTTACCATTAGTCTCAGATAAAAGAAGCAATTCCCAAATAAGAGAGATTGGCTGTTCTGCTAGCTCTTTAAAGAGGGGGTAGGTGCTCGTGCATGAAAGGAATGGACCTTCCATTTTTATTTAATTTAGAACCAAAACCCTAACTGTTGGGTTAGCTTCCATGGAAGGAAACTTTTCTATCGGGTAAGGAGTTAGAACAGGCCGAGGCCGAGCCTTAACCAAGCCCTATTAGATTAGAAGGAGGAAGCGCGTTAGCTATTAAGTTTTTCTTGCTCTTAATTGCTGGCTTTATGAAGAGCTGGTTCCGGGGTATACCTTTATTGACAGAATTATACTCTCTTTTCATCAGCCTTAAGTTGAGGATTCTGACCTAGCTCGATGACCCCTCTGTGAAGCTCTAGTCCTTTCTGCTTACTGTGCTGATAGTTCCGTGTCTCCAGCCTCTCTTGCCTACCTACCCCTAAGTCCTGTCTGCAGTAGCTGCTTCGCTTCTATCTTATCTATCTTATATAGTAGACCGAGTAGATGACCGAAGAGCGGACTTCTTTCCAACAAAAAGAGGAAGTTTCGATTCGAACAGAGATATGTCGGAATTAGCTCTTGGGAAAGATAGAAGGTCAGGGCTTCAGACCCATAATTCAACCTAGCCAACCAATGTGGGAGCTTCTTATCAAAAGTTCCAAAACCTTGAGATGAAGAAGGGAAAGCGTAAGTTAACTCGATCCAGTGGAGGAGGAGGAAGAGTCCTTGCAGATCTTTACTCACTCACTTCAAGAGTAGAATCCGCAACTCTAAAGGGGTATTGGCCGTTATGAGTAGTAAAGGCTACTATGAGCAGAAAGGGACTACTTGGCTCGATCGAGCAGCACCTACACCTTCTCGCGTAACGAAGCTAGGCTAGGATCGGATCCAATTCTAGGAGAGATGTCAGACCAGTAGACCCAGGTTATGCCTTTGATCTAGGAGCTTCGGTTTTAACACGTTGTTCTCTTGAAAGCTTATTGGGAAGCTAAGTCTTTACCTTTTCTTTTCTCAATAGGAGGTGTGGTGCCGTTGCGTTGGACCTGCCCTTTATGCAGCATCGGTTGAACTGGCCCGCTATTGGTGGGCTTATTAGATAGAGCTGGCTGGCATGCCACGTACTGGTTTTTAGACTTCAATCTTGACTTAGAGTGATTTATTGGAAATCCGCTTTATTTCGACGCTTGTGAAATCTTTATTATCTTCACCGGTAATGCCTAAAGGAGTAAGCGGCTTGACTTCGAAGTAGAGGAAGTTTGTGAGGAATTCCCCAATCCATCCACAACTTTATTCCTAGCACATGGTGAAAGCCGACGACATAAAGAAGAAAAAAAAAAAAAAAGAAAAAAGAAAAGACCCTCAATGAGAAGGTCCATGCCTTCTTCCAATTGTTTTGCCAATGATGGAGCCATTCCATCGAAAACTTATAAGAAGGCGGGAATAAGGGCAGCACTTCCTTAAGGTAGCCAAGTGAGCTTCGCGGATTTCATAGTTTCATCGAGGTCGTCATGAGTTGAGTTAGCATGAAACGGGCGGGGCCATCTTAGGAAGCGGATCTTCGTCTACGGGGGACTGTTGGCTATTTGACACTTCTGCTATAGCTTAGTGCTTCTTTTCTTTTGCGGGGTACCATAATGTAATGCTCTTCCTTCTCCGTTTTGTTCGTACACGAGTGAGAATTTCCAGCGTCTGACTCACCAGCATAGGACTCCGTGCCGATGGCTGAATAACTACGATAGGATTCACCAGATGAACCGGATGATCCAGCACAAAAGGCTTTGTTTGACCTTTAAATAGAAGTGGTGGGAACCTGGGTCTGCAGATACCTGGACTCGCAAAACGACTCAAATGTGGCTTCTCATCGATAGAAAGAGGTGTTCCTAGAACGGAAATTTGGTACGCGCATCGTTTCTTCAGTTGGTGGGGCTAGGTTAATAGCTGGCATTTAATAAACAGAGCGATAGACCCCCGAGTAGGACGGGAAAGGCTAAGCTTTGGTGCCATCGTTTGTCTAGTATACTTAGTGTGCCTAGTGTGAAAGGAAATATGGCTTCGGGCAATGTCACTTCAAAAGAAAATCCTATTCTATTCCATAACCGACTCTTGTTGCCGAATCGAGGGGGCTTGGCTGGTACCAGGCTCTAAAAGAGTTTTCTTCGAGCGAGCGGTCTTTCTATCTTTTTGGGTTGCATGCCCAAGGCAATGCTTTTTTAAAATTGAGATGGATTTCTCTTCCCTATCCTGCCTCCTCCTTGTACCAGTTGATGCTGCGTATTGCACACTTGTTATATTTGTTTATATAGTGTTAGTTCTATAACGAATTTCAAGCGCCTATGAATTAGTTCCAAGAAAGCGGCCGTTCACGTCAGGAATCAAGGTTGTTGATGTAGTTGCTATTCTTTCTTTTTTTCGTCTCGATTGGGTTGGTGTTCAGTGTACCGCTCCGTGGGTACAAGATCGAAAAGCTCTTTTTCATGCCCCAAATTCCCATTTCTTTCTTGGTCGGACCAAGCCAACTATTGATTTCCGACAAAAAGTCTTTCCTCATTTTTAGAGCAAGACGAGGAACTACAAGAAATGCATTTTTACTATGAATCTAAAAGAGTTTATTCAGCAGTTTAAAAATAAAATGGTAGGGACTCCTGGTTTGAATGAGAGTGAAGTTTTGAAGGGGGTACCAATTCAAATTGGGTTGTCTACTGACGAGATGGTAAAGCGTAGCCTCGAGGAGTCGACGCTTTCCCTTCCGGAGGATCTTATTAACCCCGCAAATTACGAGGCCCTAACAAAGTTAAATTCTCTTTTTGTTCATATGAAACATGACTTCGTCGGTACAGTCAAGCCGGCCGCTATTCAATCACTCCAAAGGGAATTGGACAAGACAACCCCAGACTTACTTGCTAGTAAGCTTGAATCTATATATAAGAATGAATTAAAAAGTTTAGATAATTATTTTTCGCTTTTAAGAGTAGATTTCTCTAGTCAAGACTATTTGAATTATTGTGACGAGCTCGTGAATCATTGTGACGGGCTCGCGCGCTTAGTTAGCCCTANAAGCACTAAAAGAAAAACTATTACAAATAAGCTAATAGAAAGAAAAGAACAATAATGTCTTAAATAAAAACTGCAACTACATAAATAAATAAAAGAGTGTGTGAAATTAATGTGTGAGGAGAGAATAAAACCACTATGAGTTATATTGAAATTATATAATTGAAATTATATGAGAGAATAAATAAAACCACTATGAGTTATATAATTGAAAAGGTAAAGTATATAATTCAATTCAATATAATTGAAATTTACTTTCACTTTTTTCTTTTTTTTCTTGAATTCGATATGTATATAGGGTTAATGAAATTCCTCTTTGTTTATGCTGCTAACTCTCAGTTTGGTCCTACTTCTGATTCATTTTGTTACTAAAAAAAGGAGGAGGAAACTTAGTACCAAATGCTTGGCAATCCTTGGTAGAGCTTATTTATGATTTCGTGTTGAACCTGGTAAACGAACAAATAGGCGGTCTTTCCGGAAATGTTAAACAAAAGTTTTTCCCTTGCATCTTGGTCACTTTTACTTTTTTGTTATTTTGTAATCTTCAGGGTATGATACCTTATAGCTTCACAGTTACAAGTCATTTTCTCATTACTTTAGGTCTCTCATTTTCTCTTTTTATTGGCATTACTATAGTGGGATTTCAAAGAAATTGGCTTCATTTTTTAAGCTTCTTATTACCCNTTCCTTGCATCTTGGTCACTTTTACTTTTTTGTTATTTTGTAATCTTCAGGGTATGATACCTTATAGCTTCACAGTTACAAGTCATTTTCTCATTACTTTAGGTCTCTCATTTTCTCTTTTTATTGGCATTACTATAGTGGGATTTCAAAGAAATGGGCTTCATTTTTTAAGCTTCTATTACCCGCAGGAGTCCCACTGCCGTTAGCACCCTTTTTAGTACTCCTTGAGCTAATTTCTTATTGTTTTCGCGCATTAAGCTTAGGAATACGTTTATTTGCTAAATGATGGCCGGTCATAGTTTAGTAAAGATTTTAAGTGGGTTCGCTTGGACTATGTTATGTATGAATGATATTTTGTTTTTTATAGGGGATCTTGGTCCTTTATTTATAGTTCTTGCATTAACTGGTCTGGAATTAGGTGTAGCTATATTACAAGCTTATGTTTTTACGATCTTAATCTGTATTTACTTGAATGATGCTATAAATCTCCATTAAAGTGGTTATTTATTTATAATTGAACAAAAGCGAGGAGGCGAAGCCGCTTTACCGAATTGTAGAGGTGAAGGAACGAGTACTTCCCCTGAATCGACAAAAAGATTCCGAGCACGTCTGGTCAAAGTATATCTTGTCTTTACCACGAGCCATTTTCCGGCTAACAAGAATTGAAGTTTTGCACATATCCGCGGGTTTTTCCATTTTATTTCTTCCTCATAGACGAAAGAAGTAAGGTGATATACTATATTTATCCGCTTATTGGAACTCCTTCTAATGACCTATGCATTCTGTTATCATTTCCAGTTGTTCGATCCATTGTGATTTGGTTTCTTGGTGTGGAGAGATCTCTGCGATAAAAGAAAAGAGAGAGCTCGTAGGCCTTATTCTGCAGATCAAAGAGTTAACCTATATGCATGTTGACTGGCCTAAAAAGGCCTGGAAATGGCTATAGGAAGAACACATTCATTTGGCAGTGGGGCTAAAGAGATAGAGAGAATCGGTCTTGAGAGATCTTTTATCTTCTTTCTTTTGGGATCATTCCGATTTCCTTAGTCACTCAGAGAGAGCAGCCTATTGAGTCAATTTCCCATTGGGGTTGGTTTAAGGAAAGATCGGGGAAGTTGCGAGTTTTTCACTATCCCGAATGCTTTGCTTTGTCCCACACATGATTGGTGTATCTTTCTTTTAAAGCGTATACCTTTGGATGGGGCTTCGATCAAGAAAGATGGTCTCTAAGATAGTGGCTCGTGTATCTGTTCAAAAGTCCATTAGGGGAGGCCATGTCTTTTGATAAAAGAATATCAGGTTCTCACTCCATAATGGGATAAGGTTTCATTCCACTAGTCCAATGCCTGTCCTTTTGCTTTAAAGGGGTTGGCCAATATTTGACCAATAGTTTTAAATGTTTTAAATAATTTAAAAATTATTTAAATTAATTTATAAATGTTTTAAATCATTTAAAAATATTTTATAAATGATTTAACTTCGATAAAAATAATTTAAAAATAAATTAAATAAATTAAAGAAATTAAAAATAAGTAAAATAATTTAAAAATGATTTAAATTAAATAAAAATAATTTATAAATGATTTAAACTATTTAAAAATAATTTAAATTAATTAGTAATAATTTAAAAATTAATTAAATTAATTCAAAATAAATTAATTATAAAATGATTTAAAAATAATTTAATATAATTAAAAATGATATAAATTAAATATAAAATAATTTAAAAATGAATTGTTCCCATTATCAAATTAACTTATCAGAATTATATATTTTAACCATATATAGCCACTCAAATAACTAAAGCATACAAATTACATTCCAACTGAGGATAAGAGGTTGTGAGGTTGATGTCAGGATAAGAGTTTGTGAGGTTGATTTATGGTAAAAAGCGATAGCTTTTAGTGACGACATATAGCGACGACATGTCTAGGACTTGTCCTCGCCAATGACATTAACGACAAGGATTTGGATGGGACACATTGGCTAGGAGTTGTTATCGTCAATACGCATTGGCTAGGACTTGTCCTAACCATTAACCAAAAAAGGTCCTCTCCAATGGGCCCTAATGTTGTAGTGGGTAGAAGATAAAACATATAAGCTCCTTATAAGAGCAACCGCAATGGTTGCTTTACCAAAGACTTTTCACTATTTCAAAAAGTCATTCAAATGACTTTTCCATTTGAGTGAAAGACTATTAGTAACAATAACTTGACATCCACCAAGCGTTTGACATAAAGTTACCAAGCTAATTACATTAATTGAAGCATTAAATGACCCAACAAAAAAGCTATTGTATGACTTTTTAGCATTGGAGAAGATTTGGAGAAAAACTTTTTGTATAAGAAAATAAATGCATAATTAATGTATTAAATGTAAACAGTCTTTTGTAGTTTGAAGCATTGCGGATGCTCTAAGCTTGGAGCTGTAGCATGCCAAGTATTCTTCCATCATGGTTTTTCTTTGAAACCGGAAGAGAATCAGAGTATTAAATTACTTCTTGCATGAGAAGTAATAACAGGAAGTCGAGAGTTAATGGTTTGATGGTGGATGGTGTGTGGTGTGAAGATCCGGATATGATAAAGGATAAAATTTTTGAATTCTATAGCGGGGTTTTAAGGAAGCTAACTTGATTAGACCAACTTTTCTAAGTAACAATTTCAAGTCAATTTCGAGTGAAGAAAGCGATGACTTAGAAGCTTCGATTGAGGAAAAAGAGGTTTTGAGGGCTATAAAACAATGTGGTAGTAGAAAGGCCCCATGACCCGATGTGTTCAATTTTGGGTTTCTAAAAAAGTTTTGGGAAATTATCAAAGTTGACCTTATGAAAGCAATTAAATGGTTTTGGAACACGGGGGAGATATCAAGAGGGTGTAACTCTTCGTTTGTCACGTTAATTCCTAAAATTCAAGATCCAATAACATTGGGCGATTTTCGTCCTATAAGCTTGGTTGGATGTTATTACAAGATTATTTCAAAGATCCTAGCCGAAAGAATGAAGAAGGTTATTGGTAAAGTGGTGGGGGTAGAACAAAATGTGTTTATCAAAGGTCGAGATATTCTTGATGGAGTCCTGATTGCAAATGAAACTTATGAGTACTTGAAGAAAAACAAGAAAAAGGCGTTTTTACTGAAGATTGACTTTGAAAAGGCTTATGATAGTGTTAATTGGAAATTTATACGCGACACTTTAAGTCAAATGGGTTTTGGAAATAAATGGTGCAACCGGATTGAAGCTTGTCAAAAGTCGGCAACTATTTGTATTCTGGTTAACGGGTCACCCACCATGGAATTTAAAATGGAAAGAGGAGTTAGACAAGGAGATCCACTATCTCCATTTCTATATCTTATTGCGGCGAAAGGTCTTAATGTCACCATTCGTGAGTCGGTCCAAAGTGGTGTATTTAGTGGGGTTAAAGTGGGTAACCATCAAACTCTAATATCAAATCTTCAATATGCGGATGACACATTGATATTTGGAGATTGGAAAGTTTCTAATGCAAAAAATCTCATGAGAATTATGGAATGTTTTAAACAAGCATCTTGTTTGAAAATAAATGTAAACAAGACCAAAGTGTATGGAATTGCGGTGCAAAACGGGGAGATTGAAGATTTAGCGAGACATATGGGGTGTGGCGTGGGTATGATGCCCTTTACATATCTTGGTATTCCTATTTGGGTGAACATGAAAAGAATTGAAAGTTGGAATGGGATTGTTGAAAAATTTTAAAAAAAGATTTGGGGCTTGGAAGGCTAGAACTCTATCATTTGGTGGGAGATTGACGTTGGTAAAGTCGGTCCTTGGTAGCTTATCTCTTAACTTCTTTTCCTTGTTCCGTGCGCCTATGAGTGTTCTTAAAAGACTAGAAAGTGTGAGACAACAATTTATTTGGTAATGATTAGTCAAGAAAAATGGCATGGGTCAAATGGGAGTTGGTTCTTAAAAAACAATCTTTCGGGGATCTTAACATTGGGAGCTTAAAAGCTCTTAATTGGGCATTACTAGGAAAAATTAAGGGGGGTTGAGCTTTGGGGTTAGAGGGGAGCAGGGGGTTATGGGGTGGGAGTAAATGGGGGGATATATAAAAGTTGGTTATGATATTTAAAAAATGGGTATTAATTTTTTCTCCTCTTTTTTTAAAAAAAATAAAATAATAAGTAACGGGGTTAACTCACTTTTTTGGCAAGATTGTTGGGTAGATGATGGGGTGGTGCTTAGTGAAAAATTTCCTAGGTTATTTAGATTAGAAGTCAATAAAAGAAGTACGGTTAGAGAGAAGAGATCTGTGTGAAGGGACATGGCTCTGGTGTTGGGACTGGTTTAGGGATCCTAGAGGGAGAGGTTAGGCGATCTTATGGAATTGACGGACATAATAAATTGGTTTGTACCGAACTTTTTTCAACTAGATACGTGGAGATGGACTCTTGATGACAAAGACAAAGGAATGTTCACGGTAAGAAGACTATGAGAGCTGATCGATGAAAATATTCTTCATTCACCAAACGTTGCCCAAGAAGGAAGATGTTGCAAAATTGTCCCAAGAAAAATATGTATATTCATTTGGCGTCTACAATGAAGAAGATTACCGGAGTTTGAGTGGCTTCATCATATTGGTATAGATCTCAATTCAATTTTTGCTCTCATTGTGGAATTGAAATAGAAACGTCGGATCATTGTTTCTTAAGATGTAATCAGGTTATTGAGGGTTGGAAAAAAGTCTTTAAATGGTAGAAATTTGGGTCGTTCGATGTGCAATATGTTGAAGATATTTTATGCGATAAAAGACGTGCGAATTTCCACAAAAAGCAAAGAACTATTTGGCAAGCGGTTTGTTGGTCAATGCTTTATATCATATGGTCGTCTCTTAACAAGAGGGTATTTGAAAACAAAGTATCTAATCTTACGACAATTTGCGATGAACTACAACTTCTCTCCTATTATTGGATTTCTGTTAGAGCTAAAGGATCGATTTCTTCATGGTTTGAGTGGTGTTTGGATCCACTTAAAGCATACAAGTTCTAAGATGTGTTCATGTTCTCTCCGTCTGATAGTGTATCTCCATAGCTGCAGTTGGTGTCCTTTTTTTTTCCTTGTAGATCTCGTGGGTAGGCATAAGTACATCCTATTGGATGCTTAGTATTCTTTTTTCTCTCTTTTCCTCTCTTACTTCTATGTCTTATAGATTTAGTGTATGTGTCTTTGGCCTTAGCTTGTGAGGTCTGTTTTCTATTTATGTATCCTGTATTTTTTTTATTTTTTTTTTATTTATTTTTTTTTATTTTTTATTTATTTTTTTTTTTTAAATGTTAATGTGCCTTTCATAAAAATAAATAATAATAATAATAATAAATAAATAAATAATATATTACTTTAAGCTTTAAAGGACGTTACACATCATATTATATTCAAGAAAGTCGTTATTACATTCCGAATCTTCGAGACATTATTTACATCCCATCTTTCGTAGATTGAGAAGTTATTCCCTGAGCCACACACGACATATCAATATAAAAACTTTTATTACCCAAAACGTGTAATTGACATATTTAAAGCATCATGTGTGATGAGGTGACTCGATACATCGATCTCGCTACATCATTCCCAATCAAGATTCCTTCTAACGCTACATCACTTCCTAATGTGATATGTATACGATTCGAGTCGATCTTTATAAGTCGATTATTTTTTAAGCTTAAGATGTAGGCCCATCCAAGCTCGAGTATTAAAAGCGAGCCGAGCTCAAGTCATGTACTCGGCTCGATTACACATAAAAACAAAGTTTTAAAAGATAAGATGCCATAAAAGAAGGAATATATGTTGTCAAAATTAAAAGTGTAAACGAGCCGAGACAAACCAAGCCGAGCTGAGTATTACTAAGCTTGAGCTCAATTACTAAAAATAATTTATCAATGCTAGATAAGGCTCGCGAACCTCACGAGCCTAATATTTTAAAGCTCAAACTCACTCATTTAAATCCAATCAATTTGAAATACTTTAGGAATGAATCCTCCTAGTAATCCATGAAAAGGCACAATTCCATATACAATCCCCAATCCTTCCCACACTACTACATCAATACATCCGCCAAATCATTTTCAACTTCATTTCAAGTCAACCCAACCTTCATATAAATCCATGTAACAAACTACTAATTTTCCACCAAATTCAAAAAACAAAAATGAAATCACTTCTACACAACACAATCCCCAACCTTACCACTCCATCAATCAACACACACAACCGATTACACAATCCACAAAATTTTACACCAATCAGACACCAAAAACGCGTAATAACAACAACAATCAAATCCTCATCAGTGATTGATTCTTCAACTAACAGAATCGATGATCGGTATTACGGACTTATTGAATCAGATGGACGTAATCCTACTTTATCTACTTCATTCAGGAGTGTTAACTATAGGAAAGGTAATCAGACTGTGTTAGAGGCTCAAACTAGGGTTTGTACTGGTCCGAAGCAGACGAAACCGCTTACCGAAGAACAGGCGTTTAAAGTTTTCGATACGATTCTTCGATCTGGTATAAAATAATGTGTTTGGTGCATTTATTTTGATCAAGTCTATTTGTTTTAGCTATTGTATTCGTATATTTGTATTCGTTATTGATGACGTAGTTATGTGTATCTAAGCGTTGCTAAAACGAGGTGCGATTATGAGTTTGAGTAGTCGGAATGCGTAATATGTGTATAGGTTGGTATAGTAAACTTGAGTGAGCTAATAAGATGATACTGGAATTGATATATTAGTATTGGATAGACACGTGGTGCGCAAGTATGAATACCTTATGCAGATTTTTCAGTGATGAGAATGTTTTAATGCTTGCTTTCTGCTGTTTGTATGAGCCGATATGATAGGGAGTGTTGGTTTTTGATTTTGTAAGTAGTTGAATTGGCTTTAGACGGTCAAGGTGGCTCTCTTTTGTGTGGGCTCGTTAGAATGGTGGGAGTAAGCGTTGAATAGGTAGTTACGTAATGAAGGTTTGGTAGCTTGTTGGAATAACTTGTGCTTTTTTAGCTGGTTGGAATGTTAACTATTTGATGTTGTGAAATGTTTTTAATATGTGTATAAGTAGTTTTATATTGAGAAGTGGCTTAGTATAGTAAACTTGAGTCAACCATGATTCCGTGAACTTAGCAGGTTTAATTGTAGAATAAGCGTTAAGAAATGTTACTTTAATGATGAGGTAGTTCCTCTAAAACTGATTTGAGGTTGCGATGTCGATTAACTTAATATTATCTCTTCTGCCGAGAAATGCGTTTTATATGATTAAGTAGGTTTGATTGGCATATAGCACGTAAACAAACCAAGTCTAGTAATAACTGTAAGGAGGTGCAAGCTTTGTGTTATGAGTTATGGCGATAGGCAATAGTTATAATGACCATTAAAGGCAATGTGAACTCAATTGTATAGTAATTCTTTCATAGTCTCATTGATGAAAAATGTAATTTAAAACTTCATTCAAGGCTTAATTAGATTATTACTCTGAAAGATGCATCCAATTGTTTGTCCACTGATAATTTTTAAGATGTTATGATTAGTCATATGAGCGATTGTCTTTTTGAACTCTTATACTTGGATCCTCATTATAAAGTAACCATACTCTTGCAAAAATGCCAAATAGCATTGGGATTTGCAAGAGTTTATTATCTTTTACACAGGATGCGAATGAAATCTTAGTACTTGGCATTTCATTGTCTAGATATTCTTAAAAAACACTTTACAAACTGCAGAACTCTTTTTGCATTTCTGTAAGAATATGTTGAATGATCTTCAATGACAAGCCACTCATACACTAAACGTTCAGTATAGGAAGATGCAAGAAACCTTTAAATATGTCTTAGGAAGTGTTCAGTGTGGTATCATAGAGCATTTTTACCAAGCCACTCATACACTATGCGTATGTTTAATGTCAGCCAAGGGAGAATTGAAAAATGAAGAAGAGGTATCGAAGGCACAACTGGGAGCATTCTTTGCAGCCATGACAATTCGTGCAAATGCATTTCCAGAACCAACTCAATGGAGTGAAGGGGAAAGGCGTGCGATGGAAGCATATTGGCCACATTTGATTCGGACGCTACCTTCAGACATAATCTTTCTAGCCGATCCAGAAGGATCTATAATGAGACTTGGGAATTCGATTGGGCCACAATATGTCGGCAACGGCAGTTATGAAATGAGACTCGTGGGTGCCCTGAGGGAAGTTTTAGCCGGTGGTCATCTCGGTTATGAAGAGGTTCAAGGTGTTCTGAAAGACGTTCTTCCATTGAAGTCGGAACCCGGTACATCTGGCACTGTAAGTGAATCACTATTATCAGCGTTCTTGATAGGTCAGCGAATGAACAGGGAGACAGATTCTATTTTTCATGAACTTGTAACACCATTACGGGACCTATTTTGTAAACTCTGAATGTTTTAATGATCAAACGATGTATTTTCAAAACGACACTTTAGGTCGTTCAATATAACCTTGTATGAGATGCCCTGTTCGTTACACCCAGGTATTCCATTCCGCTGCCATATAACAGGTAAATTCAGGGTGTGACAGATTGGCATCAGAGCTAAGGTTATAGCGAACTAGGTTGTATCTTGGACCCTAGACTGTAACCGCATCATCATAGCATCTCATCATTTTATCATGAGTGCATATTCACTTTACATGGTTTTATACCACAATACAGTACATTACATGGGTGCGTAACCACCTACATTTCATGGGTATAGGAATACCTACATTGCTCGGGTACGACATGATACCTACATTACATGGGTGCGTAACCACCTACATTTCATGGGTATAGAAATACACTACATTACTTGGGTACTTTGTTGCCTACATCACTTAGGTGTGGATCACCAACATTCATGGCATCACTTGGGTGTGCGATCACCTACACTACATTACACGGGTCACTTTCATTCATTTTACATGTGTTGTGCAATGGAGTGTGAAAACACAGGTTACAAGTCTTGTATGGGCGGGACTTGCAACTGAGTGGTTTGACATCGCCTTTGCTGTCTAAACATTTTCAAGGAGTCTTGGACATATTACGAGTATAGCTGAGCTAAGTATTGCAAAAATCATTAAACCTCGGTAGGATATAGACTGATCACCTATATTCGACCAGGGACAGTGGGACATGGACTGATCACCTATGTCTGACTCAAAGGTGAATTTTGGAATACTTTGAGCAGTTATGTTAGGATTATGTTCGGGTCGAGTCTTACAAAATTCCTGAAATGCCAAAATTCACTTATAGCGATCCTGTTACTGTCAAAAAATATGCTAGACGCGCTCAATTGGGGGAAATTTTTGAATTAGATCGTGCTACTTTGAAATCCGATGGTGTTTTTCGTAGCAGTCCGAGGGGTTGGTTNACTTATTTATGAATATTCATTGAGGGGAAGGTTTGATTATGGTATAAATGGACCAAACGGGAATTTTAGGAAAAAGATCTTTGAGATCTCTTCAGTCCGAGGGGTTGGTTTACTTTTGGACATGCTTCATTTGCTTTACTCTTCTTCTTCGGACACATTTGGCATGGTGCTCGAACTTTGTTTAGAGATGTTTTTGCTGGTATTGACCCAGATTTGGATGCTCAAGTGGTCTTGCCCGTTGGCCTGTAGACTTGACGTGGGGGAGCTTTTCCTCGTTGACCTTGTGAAGATTTTTTCCTATAGGCATTAGAGTCTTCTCTTTGCGAACGGTTAAGAATCCTCTTTGTATGCGCGTTATCTCTTGTTTATTGGTTTAATTCGATACAACGCGCAAAACCTTACCAGCCCTTGACATATGAACAAGAAAACCTGTCCTTAACGGGATGGTACTGACTTTCATACAGGTGCTGCATGGCTGTCGTCAGCTCGTGTCGTGAGATGTTTGGATCCCCCTTTTTACGTCCCCATGCCCCTTGTGTGGCGACATGGGGGCGCGAACCAAGATCCGTGATACGAAAACCAAAATAAGAATGAGGAAGAAAAAGATAATAAAAAAAAAGAATCCAGATATCTCCGAGAAACTACACTAAAGGGAACTGTTAAGTACAGACGATGCCTAGAAATGATAGTAACACCTGGGGCCTTCGAAATACCAAATCCCAGCTTAAGTCCAAAAGGCCTACACTTTAACTAGGAACAGGATTCTATTGATCCAAGACCTGTATGTAGACCTGGGCCTCCCCCGCTTTCAGTTAAGGCCAGAAAGAATTATCTTACCTTTCTCTTCTGTCAGTCTTTGAAGTTTCCTTTCCCTGAAATAGGGGATTGGTTGATCAGAAAGCTCGGGCAGGAGTAGGACATTCCATACAATTCCGATTCGATTAGTCAGTTCTATTTCTCGATGGGGGCAGGGAAGGGATATAACTCAGCAGGGCGGCTATCTCATAGCTGTTACTGTGCTTTCTAATTTCTCTANACATTGCATCAACGGGAAGACGACAAGGGTGAAATTTGGGACATCCATCCACAAGACACAAGGTATCTTGGATTATGTCCACTCTGACGTATGGGGTCCCTCAAAGACAAGATCTTTAGGAGGGAGACACTACTATGTGACCTTTGTTGATGACTTTTCCCGAAGAGTTTGGGTGTACACGTTGAAGACAAAGGATGAAGTGCTAGGAGTGTTCATCAAGTGGAAAAAGATGATGGAGACTCAGACGTGCAGAAAGATCAAACATCTCCGAACAGATAATGGTGGAGAGTATAGAAATGATCAGTTCACAAAATTTTGTGAAGACGAAGGCATTGTCAGACACTTCACTGTCAGGCATACACCACAACAGAACGGGGTGGCAGAACGCATGAACCGAACTTTGCTGGAGAAAGTTCGGTGTATGTTATCCAATGCTGGGTTGGGTAAAGAATTTTGGGCTGAAGCTGTGACGTATGCGTGTCACCTCATTAATCATTTGCCATCTACTGCTATTTATGGGAAAACACCATTTGAGAAATGGTATGGAAAACCTGCCACGAATTACGATTCCTTGCATGTTTTTGGTTCCGCTGCATATTATCATGTGAATGAATCAAAGTTAGATCCTAGAGCAAAGAAAGCATTGTTCATGGGGATCACCTCTGGAATCAAAGGCTATCGTCTATGGTGTCCAGAGACGAAGAAGACGATCTTTAGCAGGGATGTCACCTTTAATGAATCTACCATGTTGAAGAAGGTGAATGCTAAGCAGTTAGATGGAACTCCCAAAAAAGTGGAGTTTGAAAGAATAATTGTACCAGATGATAGAGAAACAATTGATGATTCTCCTGTGGTAGAAGGAGATTATGAAGAAGAGGAGGTTCAAATCGAAGAACCTCCGCAGCAACAATATGAATCAATTGCTACACTTCCCCTCGTTCTGAATATCTTGGACATCTCACTTTTCCATGCAACGCATTCTTTTCGATCTTGTACTCGCTTGCTTCGCATAGGCTACACAAGCGGTACACTGAACACCAACCCAATCTCGATGAAAAAAGGAGAAGCAACTAAAGAAGGGTGACGAAGCACAAACTGACTTACTAAGAAATTACTGACTTATCATAGTTGATCTTTGAAGGTCTGATTATTGGGTATCTAATATGACTGCTATCTTTAGTATGGGAATAGGACTCCGTTCTCGTCAACCCCCAGTGTCTGGGTTTGGTCCAGGTGAAGGTATCCCGAATACGGTCGTCGGCTCATCCCTAGTTATAGATACCTGCTTTAGCCTCCCACCTTATAACGAGCAAGTAAGTATACTAGCCGAGCTAGCCGCATTCCTAGTTACTACTTAGTAGCCTTATTTCACTTACAGCTATCTAAGACATTCAGGGGCTGTGTAATTGCTGTTAGAACGCGGATGTCGAAAAGTGAAGATTGGTTCTGTGCCAGGTCATGGTGATATGCTGGATTGGATAAAGGGTTGTTTCGTCGATAGCANGTTATTTTAGATGGTTCTAATTGTGGGCGATAGTCTTCATCATCCTCAGCAGCTTGAGCAGGCTCCTCAATGGCTTGGATAGCCCCTGAAGTAATATCCTAACGTGTACTCAAGAACACAAGAAAAGAGCTTTTAAATGGCCTTCTGTTTTTTTTGATCAAAAAGTAGTGTTTTCCCGTGTTTTTAGGCCATAAACTAGAGAGTTAGGTTAAAGGTAAGCCGGCTAAGAGGACTAGGAGCTTAGCTTGCTGGCGAGAAAGGGTGAGTGTTCAGTACGCTCTTTAGCCTTTAACAAGGGCTAAGCCGCTAGGAATGGCTTGCTGGCCTGTTGGGAGAGTGGAACGAAGTTATTCTCGTTAGAGAAGCACGAGTGGAACGGCTTTAGTGTCAGTAGGTGCCTAAATGAAGCGATTAAGCGTCGGGGGCTTTGCTGGCTTGCTGGCTAGCTCGTGCAATCAATCAAAAATGATTCGCGTTAGTAAGCTAGCTTTGTAAGCTAAGCAAGCCTGGTTCTCCGGGCACTACGGTAGGACGTGGATCGACCATGACGAGAATGGACTTCTCCATAATGTAATAGAAGAGTCACAGTCCAGTTCCACGGGCTTTCTCCCTTCACGAAGGAGAGATGAATTCCATTCAGGCGGGTAAGGGCTCGGCTTGACCCTGTGTTCTCTCCTGGTCGGGTCGGAGGCGAAAACTGGCAAAGTTCATCATTCAGTGGTGGGGTGTTCGTAGAAAAGAAGGCGTCGCCCAACGAGTGTCAGATTTTGATGGAGTCTCGCTTGGATGCTGGGGAGATCCATAGATCTGGATAGAGTCCCCGGAATAGTACGCGCGCTAGCGCGCTACGGCTTACGCAGTTGATCGGATCAGATAGCCCTTCGGGCAACCAACCAACCAAACCCGGCACATCAAATTCCATTCCGATCAACAACTTGGAGGTATGGCTGAGCGGCTTAAGGCATTGGTTTGCTAAATCG
The DNA here is from genome assembly GCA_014162995.1 of Artemisia annua. Lineage (NCBI taxonomy): Eukaryota > Viridiplantae > Streptophyta > Magnoliopsida > Asterales > Asteraceae > Artemisia > Artemisia annua. The sequence goes on from LBNU01012033.1 coordinate 264,934, forward strand.
ACATACAAGAAGATTGTATCATGGGTTCAAATCCCATTTCCTCCGGAACAGAAGTGAAACGGGCGGGCGAAATGACGTGAGAGAAAGAACCTCTTGGTGGAGTCCAGCCCCCCAGAATAGCACTACTTAGTGACTAGGAGCGGAGAGACCTTTGCGCGTTCTTTTTGTTTGATCGGCCTATCTTCTTTCTATAAGCAAGCTCCCTCCGGCTGTCCAGGGACAGGACGGCTCTCGGTTCTTGAGCATGTTGGGGGATTAGGCGGCAGTTGAAAGAGCTGCTCGAAAGCTTGACGAAGAAGCGAAAAAGGCCTATTATATATATTCTATTTTTTTTAGTACAAGGGCTTTTTACTAGTCAAGTGGTAAGGTAGGGCACTATTCGATGAATAAAACAGATTTTAGGAAAGTGGTTCAGGTAGCTCAGCTGGTTAGAGCAAAGGACTGAAAATCCTTGTGTCAGTGGTTCGAATCCACTTCTAAGCGGGCCAAGGGGCCAAAGGCCGGGAGCGAGCCGGATTTTGAAATTCAAGTGCAAGAGTAAGCCAAAAAATGTGAGCGCTCCTGCACTATACGGCTTTTTTGCGTCGCCCTATCTTGCTGGAGGCAGATTTCGAAAAAAAAAGCAGTTTCTTAGGTTCTCGCGTCCCTGTGCCCAAAAGGATGGGTGAGTTCGGTTTGAGTGTTCATCGATCGGGTGGATCTATATGCTCCGGGGTGGTGAGACGAGGTGTAGCGCAGTCTGGTCAGCGCATCTGTTTTGGGTACAGAGGGCCATAGGTTCGAATCCTGTCACCTTGATGTGAGGCATTCCGTCAGCAAATACTCAAATATGAACATCCATCGACCGTTACCACTTCCTCTTACTCGTGACTCGTATATGTACTTTCTATAGCAAGCACACGAGACCTATAGCTAAAGATCATATAGCGCCACAGTATATATATACGAACCTATAAGGAACACTTATCTCTTTCTCAGTGCTTTCTTTAGGCTCCTGGCTGCTCGTTGGTAGAACACAACCCATATGATATTGAGCTTGAGCATTCGGGCTTCTTTCTTTTTTTTTAAGAAATGCTTCTTTCTAATTCTAAGGTGGTAGGGCAGCTAGTTTGAGTGGGGCCTGACGGTTTCCCGAACTTCTTCTTTCATTTTATATTAATAAGGGGCTAGTTAGGGAGGAAATATCGATGGCAATCAAGGATGGATTTCTATTTCGGAAGGGGTGCTTACTGAAAGAGTTCAACACTACGCTCATTGCTCTTCTTCTAAAGTCCCTTGGAGCCAATCGCTTGCCTGAAGCTTGACATGATGAAGGCGCTTTTAAGCCCTTCCCGAAGGAAAGAGGGAATGGCCCTTCCTCTTACCTTCTGTTGAGACTGAGATAGAAGACTGGGCTTTCCCCCTCTTCTACCGAGAGGCCGCGGGAGTAAACTCTGTCTCATCCTCATCCCCCTGGTAAAGGCGATCCTAAGCCCTCCTCTCCGCCTAGGAGGCACCTGTTTGGATGAAGGCACGGGTCGTCTAACAAGGCATGGGACCCATAGATTCATTGTCTGCTGTGCAGAAGCTTCCTTCCTGCATCTGCATGCGCGCTTCCCCAGAAGGAGGCACACATTGTAACAATTCATCGCGATAGCTGCCTTTGGCTCTACTCTAATTGGCAACGAGACAATGGATTGGATTGATTCCTACACCTATGGGCTCAGGTTCCTTCCTCCTCTAGTCCGAATCAAGATGGCTCCTCTCGATCTTGTGATGCCTTCGGCCCAAAATTCTCCAGATAGCTGCCTTGACTTTTATATTAGTCAAGGGAAAGCTTATGAACGGTTCCGAAATTACACGCTATTCCGTCTCATCCTTTCGCCCCGGATGGTAGGAATAAGATAAAGGAGGAGGACTTTTTTTACTTCAACCGAGGAAGACTCGCACCCGCGTCTTTGTTTGAATCACTGACAGTTCGGGCAGGCCCGCAGGACTGGAATTCTGAAAAGAAGGAATGTCTGGCTTTTCCTATTCTAGTGCAGGTTCTTGCTCGGTATAAATCGCTTCACTTTGAGTGGGCTTGGCCCGCGCCTTGACAAGGCTGTTGCCCCTCCTTCCACCCGTAGAGAGAGCCGGAGTTAGGCCTTTGTATGACGGATTGATTGATAGTAGGATCAATGATGTTTAGTTTCATTCAGGATCGACATGCCCCAGGTTTGAAGAATTCGATGACTGGCCTTCGCTGCAAAAGATCCCGGAATTGGTCGATTCGGAATCGGCTGGATTGGAGGAATCCGGAGCCACAAGGATCTTCAACGGGTTCGAAAGTCTTTTGATTCCAGGCGGCCGGCCCAATTCTATGGAATTCGCTATAAGTCAAGCTTGTCGACTATCAAAGGAAAGGCCGGTTCGAATTTTTTCTTTCTTTTTTTTCTTTTTTTATAGGGAGGATAATCTCTTTTGGCAGCTCAATCCTCACGGTAATAATTATGCCAATTCCGCCTAAAAAAATCTTCAGGTGATCAAGAGGGCCCCTTTTTCAGTAGATGAGATTAGGATGAAAAGTATTATCTCAACGATGCTTTTCTCTGGCTTGCTTTTCAAAATTGCATTTTGGCCTGCGGTAATGTAATCGGGATTTTCACAATTTTTTTTACTTCTTTCAAAGGGGAATGAAGACCTTCCTTAGAAGTTGTCGCTCGATCGAAAGGATATAATACATACAAAACCTTAACTTCGCGGACTTTCCGAGGTATAACCTTCGCCACGACATTAGTGGCTTAGCTCTTCGCGCTTCCCGCAGGCTTTTTTTATAGGGAGAGAGTCAGGGGGGGCGGTACGGAAGATTGGTCCGCTCCGCAAAGCTTAGCTTTTCGGTTTCCTCCCCCTATGCGGTCGGCCTTATTACCAGTCTGCCTCCTTTCTCTTGATGGAATATCTCAATACCCGAGCTCCTGCTTTCCTTGTGTTCTTCACCGGCGCTCGCCGGATGTATCACTCATCCCGCTCCTAAGGTAAGGAGTCTTCTGTGTGTTAGAATCTTTACGGGAATGAATCGCATATGTTGGTTGAGAATTGCTCGGGAATTCATTGATAATGATAATGACTTTGCCAGGTTCTAGGGGGCTACTATTCTTTTTTGTCGATCGAGCCGCTCTCCCTCATTCCACTCGTCCAGCCCTCTTCACGAACTTGTACAATCGATGCCACAAAGATAGCCAACTCTATTATCGAAAAAATAAGGAAAGGGGCGACGATTTGGCACCAGATATCCGGAGGTGTGGAAAGAGCAGCTGTGAGAAGCGGAAAAACCATCAAAAAACGACGATTGTTCGTGGGGGTTTCCACAGAAAGACCCCTTGGTTCTGGCAAACGGATCACAATTACAGGTACCTGGGAGCATACCGATGGAATGAACGAAATACGAACAGTTAACATAATATGGTCATAGATCTTAGGTTGTAACTTGATCATGAGCGAATTTGTTGATGTTGCACCCATCAAGTATGGAAAGTGCCAAACATTGGGAACTACCCGGGGAGGAGTTAGGAACAGGAACAAGGAGAAGCGAGAACCACTTAAATGGAGGAATCGATTGTATTTCGTCCTTTGTTCCCCATAGCAACTGGGGATCAAAAAGCACCAAATTTGATGACTTATTAAGGGAAAGACGAAGTAAGAGCATGCTATTGAAGACGTTGCAAGATATGTCGGGGAGGCCTCCGTTGATTGTGTACGAACAAAATACGAGTCCAAAGGCAAGGTAAGAATAAGAAAGGGTTTAGCTAATAGAGATATTAACTCTTCCGGGAACCAGTAACGCGTAAACCATGTCAAACCAAGACCGATCAATATCCGAACGGAACGGATTCGAACTTCTCCTAGAATAGTTTCCGGTGCGAAATGAAATTCATAGGATATATGAGTAATTCAAAGGATAAATAGAAAGATTTTATAGGATTCTTTAGTAATGAACAAAACAAATAGATTGATTATGTATCACAATTTCATCACTACATCGAAGGCTTTTTTGTAAATATATTGATAAGATAGCTTGGTATCCAAACTGTATCAATGATTGTGATCCTCATTGTGTAGTGTACATAATTCGTGTTAGGGTCTACCAAAGAGGGTGGGTATAGGGCATCTAATAAAAAAGTTTCCATTTCTATCGGTCATAAAATCAATCAAAAAAGAAAAAGCAGACAGGAACAGTTTTCTTCTCTAAACAAGCGGGTTTGGGGTTCTTTTTTTAACACCCTAATTCTCTTGTTTGTTGGCTTTAATACCATGAAATAAAATAGAGAAAAAGACCTTCAAGATAATAACCATTTTCAAGAGACAAACTCCAGTGAACCACTTTCCTCCTCTCTTCTTTTCTTCATTCCATTCATTCCCCTTTGAAAGAAGTAAAAAAAAAAAAAGAATCTAACGCTCTAGTCTAATTGAAGACTTTCAACGCTCATGCTATTTGAAAGAGCTTTCAACATGGAGTGGAGACTCCATAACGTACACAAAGAATAACCGCTCTATGAATATCATCCTAATTCAGGTCTTGTTCCGCACTTAAATGATAACTCAAAGCCTTACCTTGACCAGGAAAACCTCGATGACATAATCGTTTATAGTCACTCACTGGAGGTTTGGAACCCTGAGTACAGTGTTGCGCGTGTAGCAGGAAAAGAGGCTGTACGTGAAAGGGTACTCGGACTAAAGTGCTATTTCTTGGCCATTGGATCAGCAAGGGTGTGATTCAGATGGATCAAGAGAAGATCAGGTCTGTTTTGGACTGGGAAGTGCCGAAGAAGGAGAGAGCAGGCAGCAGTGGTGAAGCCGGATGCTCGAAGCAATTTTCTTTTTTTTACGACAAGACAGCTCAGGAGGAGTAGAAAGTTGCCACAACCTAGGAGGGGTTTATATTATAGGAAGCCAAAAAACTTGAGCCTTTTTACAAACTTCTTATCTTAAAGGGGGAGAGCGACAGGACGGCTTCAAGGAGAACGTCGAGACGCCATCAGTTTGGAGCGCGAGGCCAGCAGAGCTTGCTGCAGAGGAGATCCGGTAACTTTTATGAATGTGGAGGAGTGGGGAATTTTTCTCGTTACTGTCCCAATGTTCAGACGGACGAATGCTGCTGGGGGAGTGCAGAATAGACCAGCTGAAGATGGAAGAGTGCACGTTGTGGAGCCTAGAGCCCGGGAAGCNTTTGTTATAGAGTCCAATCGCGAGAGTCTAAACTTTGTTGCACTGGTCCGAGTTTGCTTGCCTTCTACTTAGTAGGTATGATGGGTGAACCGAACCGAGCCCCTAGCTTTCACCCTTTCTCCGCTTCAAAAGGAGCCGAAGATATTTAAAGAACTTAAGACTTTTTAGACGGCCCTAAAGAAAGAAGTACAGGAGCTGAAGTCGATTCGCCAACAGAGAATGGGGGTCGGACATGAATACGATTTGCGGACATGAAATGTCCGAATTGGACAGTGCAAAGATGATCATTTGATGCTGGGAGTTCGGATAACATAGCGTCCACGGAGATGGTGGATCAGTTGGGGCTGGGGAAGTTCAAGCAGGACGTCTGGTGTGAGGTCGTCCCTATGTATTACATATCCTACTCGGAAGACCGTGGTAATACGAGTAGGGTGTTACCTGCGTAGGGAGAACACCGGTTTACTTTTAACAGCAAACGCGGTTATTGCCATCAGAGTTGGCTAAGGACTTTGTCCTATAGAGTTTTGGAAAGAATATAACGGGGATGTATGTAGGTCTATACATCTGCCATGTGGATCATTTTGAGTATTAAAATCGATGCATCATCAAAATGATCATCCATATCGTATCTTTAGAAATGGTGGTAAATACTTCTGTATGTTGGGCGATTATTGAAAATGGTGGTAATGCATATCCGGAGTGGATATCAACTCACACTCACGTTGGAATTTGGGGTGGTGGAATGTGATCATGAACATATTAATTTATGTTGAATAAGTCATCTAGTTTAATGTTTTTAATTTTTTGTTGGGTATTACTGTATCAAATTTTAATTTATGCCAAGCGAATATGGGAATGTCATTAATTGGTTCGTAATTTGGGTGTGTGTAAGCAATAAATCTATCTAAAAATCTTGTAGAGAAGCCAAAAGGGTATCTGTATGCGTATTAAGTAATGGTGTACGTATGAGTTCGGTTTGCTAAGACATGTTATTCTTGAATTGGAATAGCATACTTCTTCTTATATCCAACAAAATCTATTATATCATTTTGTATTTAGGAACATATTTTATCATTTTGTATTTTACATACATATATTATTTTGATTTGTATTTTTGGCAAAATAATAATTAAATATATATAAAACTGAAACAACCTTCAAAAAAATGGAGATCGGAAGCATTACAAAGTAGCTGAAGATTCTAAATGGCTAAACTGAATGATTTTGAGGATTTGGAAGCCATGGGAAACCTTGAGTTCTTTTTCTTTTTTTAAATATAATTGTTGACGAGTATGTCGACGCATCACTAAGACGAAAATGACCTAAGCTTAATTAAGAAAAGCTTTTTGGGCGAGAACAGCCGCATAATCCTTTAAGGAGTATCAGATCGACTTTGTTGTAACATCACAAGATCGATAGCTCATCAAGATTAATGTTGAATGAACTCTTCGAACAAGATTAATGTTATACCTATTGAGTTTCCCAAACTCTTGACGTCAAAAAGATGTCTTGAGCTTCATTGACTGAGTAGTGCTCATCCAAGTCCTGATATTGATGGACAATTTGCTTCACCTTCTTACCTTTTGCTTTTTTCTTAGACATGGCTAGCAAATGATCAATGTTCAATATATATTTTTACTTAATAGCTTTATTTCTAAGCAACAATATACGAAGCAAAATTCTGGGGCACTTTAATTTTAGAGCTCTTGAGCAATTGCCCATCATACCCACCCTTAAGGACTGAACAATGATGAAGATAACAACGGTTAGCTTATGTTTTTATATAAGAGCTCATTGGGGAAGAAATGTTACGTTGGTGTTAATCTCGCGTGTTTAATGTGTTCTTGATATAAAGTAATATGTTTAGTTCTATATTTTTAAAAAGTTGTTAATATGAATCCCACCAATGACTTTATCCTTCGGATTTATGTTACATGATTGACAATGAAAAATCCTTGCTGATAGTACCTCAAACCAAATGTGTTGTGCAAGTATTGGACAAACTAACTAATTCCCGGTGTTAAACTTTGAAATTATTCAAATAATTATGAGCTTTGTGTTTTAAATAGGTTCCCTAAATAATGGCTTTTGAAAATTTGAATGTATCCTTTTGTATTTTTGTATTCAGAGAAAAAATAAAATAATAAAATAATATAGAAACTGTTTTTCTATGCAATGCGTATTCGAGCTTTTATTAATGCAATACATACAACTGTTGTATGGAAATGGGACTAAATACGAGAATACTCGATGACAATTGATTGCCGCTGCACCGTTTTGAATTTATCATTATAAAGTTGTGTTATTTTAAAGACTATAAAACAAAAGATTGACTTTATCTTCTCTAGCTCATTCTTTCTTTTTTCAATTAAAACTCCCTTTTATCCTTATTTTCTAAAAATAATATATCTCAAAACACGACTACGACAAACATTTAATTAAAATAGGTGGATTTCATACACTTTCGACATTTTTATTTATTCTGTATTTTTTATGTTTTCTTCGAGTTTGTATGATATATCACATATGATATAACCCTAATCTGTAAGTTTGAACATTAATAAGTTTTTGTAAAAGTAGCATAAGTATTTACATAGGACACTAAATAATTTAGCGTTTTATGCATTTAAAAATTCATATAATTAGTTTTCAACCATATATCACACATGACTTTTTAACTTCAAAAATCATTACAGTTTATGACTTAGAATCAAATGAGAAATATAATTAAGATGAGAAGAATGAGAAGAAAATACAACCACAAATATTAGATGCACCCATGAAAAATAGATGCATTTCCTATTATTTCTCTTTCCTTTTTTGAAATATGTGGCTATAATTTTTTCTCACTCTTCTCATTTCATTAATTCTTCTCACTAGATCCATACTCTACAGTTTATTTCTAAAAGTTGGAGTACATATATAATTTATTTTTATTTTTTTATTCAAACACACTTGATATATCACACATGACATATCAAACGAGTTTGAATATCAATTTTTTTTTCCATCTTCCCCGACTTCTATGAATAAACAATATTGATTTAGATCTTTAAATATTATTTGTGACTAGACGAGTACCCGTGCATAGCAACGGGATTTTATAATGGCAGATAATTTTAGTGATAAAAAAAGTTTATGGGTTATTAGCGAAAAATAATAAAAGTTTGAAGATTTGGAGATTAAACATAATATGTTTTTAAACCCGGTTCGACCCGGGCGGTTCAACCGGTTGAACCATTCCGGTCGAAAAAATTGGCCAAATTAAACCGGGTCAACCCACCGCGTTGGAAGCAGCCCGGGTTAACCCGCTTTTCGATGTGTATTAATAGTGTGTTAATAGTTTCCAACTTTGCGTATGATTTCCGAAAACAGCTTTAAGTTTTCACTTGTGACTTTTTGGTTTTCCATTTATGATATGATATATATACGGTTGGAAAGGTTAGGATGTATAGTTTTTCACTGCAGAAAATGGTGAATCTTTGGAGTCATATACAAATACTTTTGCTCATTTTACGACAACATGTTGGCCGTTCAAGCTTTCATATTAGTGAGAATGATATATGAAAGTATGCTTAAGTTGAGTCGGTTTTAGAGAAAGATACAACTAACATTGTCTAGAAAGAAGTGATGCACAATTTGTGATCATATACAACTATATGTGGTTGTATGTCGCACTGAGAGCAAACAAGGATTGAAGATGCATTGATTATGTTGTTTTTTGGTTAGCTGACAATTGTATTTTATATACGATATGTTTTATTATTAGCAACTTTATATTTTATATTTGCTTATCAAAAAAAGAAAAAAAGTGCAAATAATTCTCCAAACGAAAGAATCATTCACATGTACATATTAAGGAAAGAAATGGAAAAAGATATGCAATAAATCTATAATTCTATAATAGCTAGCCCAATTGGATGAAGCGGTTAAACAACTATACTCGGGCTAAATTAATATTTTCAATTGATAAAATCCTGGCTCAAGTATTTTAAGACTTTTACCTCGCTTAGTTATATCTCATTACCCGAATAACTGCGTAAAACGACAGTGTATAATGACAAATAATTATATACTTGTGAATTTGTGTTTTATATTGTGTTCTCAAGTTTGATTGAGGAGTGAAAGTAAAAGAAAGTGAATTAAACAAAAATATGGTGTGTTATCAAGGTTGTTTATTATTATTATTATTATTATTATTTATTTTATTATTTTTTTAGGGAAGGTAAAAGGAAAGAGAGGTAGATGATTGTTTATTTTGTCAAAACTTTCATCCCAATTTTGGATAAAAATGGAGGGAATAAAAGAGATATAATTTTTATGACAAATTGCCCCTTTATTTCTTTAACTTGAGACTCGATTAAATATCAAGAATATAATTATAAAAAAAAAGAAAAAAAAATATTTTTATCACTTATTCTATGTCTTATAACTCAAAAACACTAACAAAGTTTTAACAATATTTCTTTTTCCCTCTCCACCACTTTCTATACTTCCCTCCACTTTACATTTCCCTCAAATAAAAACCGGAGAACACAATAGTGTAACTTTTAATGCAACACTTATGAGTTTAATTTGTAGTTATTGTGAGAAAAAAAATAATAACTGTTGGAAATTATTTGTAACAGACTTAAAAGTAAGTCTGAATAGTCTATACTTCCCTCCACTTTACTTTTCCCTCAAATAAAAACTGGAGAACACAGTAGTGTAACTTTTAATGCAACACTTACGAGTTTAATTTGTAGTTATTGTGAGAAAAAAAAATAATAACTGTTGGGAATTATTTGTAACAGACTTAAAAGTCTGAATAGTCTAGTTAAGTCGGGTAGATAGTTAAGTCTGTCAGTACTAAGTTAAGTCTGGTAACTTATAGTTAAGTCTGTTTATGTTAGTTCAGTTAAGTCTGTTTTGATGAACAAATTAGATATCTTAGGAGATATTATAGGAAGGGATATGCACGCGGTTAGATATTTTAGGAGAAGATATGCATGCATCCTTACACACGTTTGTAGAATTAAGGTTTCCTTATAGTATAAAAGGAACCCTACAGCATTGTTCTATGCCAAGTTTTCAAAAAATTAATAGAATATAAAGTTAGTAATTCTCTGTGTTGTTCTTACTGCTTGTTTTAATATTCCGCGTTAACATCAAGTATACATTGTTTAGAGTTTCGCATATAGATAGTTTGGATTTATTCAAGTTATCTATTGTCTTACAAAGGCTGCTAAGATCCAAATCTTTGGACCTACAAGTGGTATCAGAGCCTCGCTGAGGGACTCTGAGCAAGAAGAAACACAGATCCATACACTACAACCACTCAAACACTCACCAAAATTCCAAAAGGATGTCTAAACCCATTGATGAATTCTCTAGCCGTCACAGTGATTCTGACGCTGAAGAATCAAACCATGAAGATGTTGTCTCTAACAATGAGAAGCCAAAGCAGCAACAACAGCTTGTGCCAGTGGCCAATATCAAACTCCCAATTCTTAAGAAGGAAGAGTATGATATATGGGCAATGGAGATGGAACATTATCTGGAATACATAGATAATGATGTGTGGAAAGTCATACAGAATGGTAACTCAAAGAAAAGGATCTCTGTAGGCAAGGATGGTACTGTTTAAGTGCTTCCACCAGTCACTGCTGCAGAGATACATGCTGTAGAGAAAGAANAGCAACAACAGCTTGTGCCAGTGGCCAATATCAAACTCCCAATTCTTAAGAAGGAAGAGTATGATATATGGGCAATGGAGATGGAACATTATCTGGAATACATAGATAATGATGTGTGGAAAGTCATACAGAATGGTAACTCAAAGAAAAGGATCTCTGTAGGCAAGGATGGTACTGTTTAAGTGCTTCCACCAGTCACTGCTGCAGAGATACATGCTGTAGAGAAAGAAAGGAAAGCTATGACCATTCTTCTGATGGCTATTCCAAAAGAACACCTAAGAAGGTTCCATGGGATGAATGATGCCAAAGAGATCTGGGAAGCAATTCGAATCAGATTTGGAGGGAATGCCAATTCCAAGAAGATGCAGAAGGCTATACTTAAACAGCAATTTGAGGCATTCACAGTGAGCAGTTCTGAAGGGCTTGAAAAAGGTTATGAAAGGTTCCAACACCTACTCTCTCAACTAGAAGCTCATGGTTCTCCTGTATCTACTAAAGATGCAAACCATAAGTTTCTCAGATCTATGCCTCAAGAATGGATAAATGTGACCATGAGCATGAGGCTAAAAGAAGGTGTTGATGATTGGTTAATTGATGATTTGTTCAACAATCTTAGGGTTTTTGAACAAGATGTCAAAGGAAGCTCAAAATCATCATCCAGTGCAGCCAATGTTGCCTTTGTTGGATAAGGCAAGACCAGTACTAAAAGAGCTAGTTCTGGCAGTTTTAATTATGGCATTTATGCTTCTTCTTCTAACAACATAAAGGAGAGAGATAACCCTGCTGGCTTTGCTGATGAAGTTCTCTACTCTCTGTTTGCTAACAGATCTGATGAAAGAGATCTCTTACAAGATGATCTTGATCAGACTGATGATGTTGATATTGAAGAAATGGATATCAACTAGCAACTGGCCATGATTGCACTCAGGATGAAAAGGTTCTTCAAGAAAATTGGAAGGAACATTAAGTATAATATTTGGTTATGATAAGTCAAAGCTGGTATGCTGGAAGTGCAACAACAATGGTCACTTTGCTAGAGAATGAACAGCAAAAGTGACTTCTGAAGAGAAGAAGAAGAGGATGTATCCAGAGGAGGTGCACAAGAAGGAGACAAGTCAGGTTGGTCTACTTACAATGGATGATGCCATTATCAATTGGGTGGAGCACACTGATGAGGAGGAACCTACCAACCATGCTCTAATGGCCATAAGCTCTAACTCTGAGGTATCTCTATGTTCTAAACTGTGTATTGATTCATACAACAATGTTAAAGCTATGTGTGATGAACAAACAAGTCAAATAGAAGAACAAAAGATTAAAACTTGCTTATGAAAATGGTGTCAAAACTTTTGAAGCTCAGGTTGATAAACTTCAGACACAACTAGCCAATTTAAACCAAAAACTTACTTTTCAGGCTAATGAGATATATGCTAAAGATAAAAAGCTCTAAAAAAGTATAGGAGAATTGGTGAAAAAGCTCTTAAAGAAAAAGAAGAATTACAGCAAATAGTAGACAAATGGAAAAATTCTTCTCAAAACTTGTCAAATTTAATAAACAGTGGCATGAGCTCAACATGTAAAATTGGTCTAGGATATGAGATAAAATCAGATAGTGAGGTTCTAAGCTATGAAGAAGAGATGGATAGAAGCATGTTTACTGCTTCAGATACTGACTTGGCTGATTCAATTGTATATAGTAGATTCTTAAAAACTGATAACTACAAAGGAGTTCCACCTCCTTTAAGTGGAGACTATACTCCTCTACCTGAGAAAGAGTTTGATGAATCACTATATGTGTATGGTAAAAAAGGACCTCAAGTACCTGAAACAAAGGTCTCATAAGATAAAACCAGTGAATACTCTACCTGTCAATCTAATGACAGTGAAGAGTCACTTGGAAACACCTCTGAGTCCTCTGAATCAGAGCCTGAAAGTGTGTCAAGTGAAGTGTCAAGGTCTACTTCTGTTAAAAGTGATAAACCTGTTGTGTCTGAACCTAAACAAAAACATGTTGAACGTAGTTGTGAAACTCACTTAAAATCTCCTAGGCAACAAGTGAATAAACCAAAGACACCAAAAAGGGAAAAGTATGATAAATGGAATAGAGTGTTATGAGGAGGTTATGTGTATACTCAGAAAAGATGTTTTGTGTGTAATAGCATTAGTCATTTGATAAACGATTGTGATTTTCATGAAAGAAGAATGGCTAAAGAAAATGAGTTGAGAAAACAAAATATGGTTAATGTCACACCTCGCCAAGGCGGAAACGTGAGTGTGTAACTTCATGGATATCATCACAACACATGGTGTCTATATAGAGAAATACTACATGCACATAAATAGAGCAAAGTACTGACACGAAGTGTCGTAACAATACCCCAAAATAAAAAAACCAAAACAAACCTTCAAAGGTATCTTCCACAAAGTCAAACAAATTCATATCCAAACATACAGATAATTCATTCTCAAATGCAACTAAGTCTCTTCTAGTCGCTTCCTTCTATCTTATCCTTAGAATGCTCACCTGAAAATGATGCTTAAAATGTCAACATAATGTTGGTGAGATTCATAGGTTTAAGACACACAATATCCCACAAGGAAACTAGTTCACTGTGATTATAGAGCAAAGTACTGACACGAAGTGTCGTAACAATACCCCAAAATAAAAAAACCAAAACAAACCTTCAAAGGTATCTTCCACAAAGTCAAACAAATTCATATCCAAACATACAGATAATTCATTCTCAAATGCAACTAAGTCTCTTCTAGTCGCTTCCTTCTATCTTATCCTTAGAATGCTCACCTGAAAATGATGCTTAAAATGTCAACATAATGTTGGTGAGATTCATAGGTTTAAGACACACAATATCCCACAAGGAAACTAGTTCACTGTGATTATAAAACATAGCTGGACGAATAATTATAGTTATCATATAAGCTAACACGTAATCACACAACATAAGGCAACCAATGGGACGGAACGTGTCCCCCGCTCCAATATTGGCATCAATTAGGTCGCATGTGCGAGCAACAGGATAAGCATCCTCCCAATTGAATCACGTATAAATCCACACAAAATTTGCATCAAATGGGTCCCCAAATGAATCACGTATAATCTCACAATCACATCATCAGCGCATAAGTATCACACATAGCATTCATATGATAACATTATAAGTCCAAGCTTTCAAACACATATAATCACAGTAACTCAAAACATTTAAGACAAGCATCATTCCCATCCCAAGTTTAAAACAAAGTAAAAATATGGGACTATGAACTCACCTCAACTTTGCAGCTTCCAACAAATACAAATCACAAATCTATACAACACCAATAAATTCACGTTACACATGGTCAAGCTAAAAGCTATAACCCATGCAATACTCATATGATGGATGTCTAAGGTTCATATGACCCACCATGGATCTCCTAGACTCCATACAAAACACCATCAATCACTAATGCTCACTAAATCCCTTGCACTTATAATTTCAGAAAACGCAGGATTTTGGGGTACATTCACCTACATAAAATAATAACAATTTAAGCTTAACAAATCACACCAAAAATTCACCATGGTCTCTCATAAGCATACAAGCTAATCCCAGAAGGCATGGTCTAACAACACACACAAGTACCCATAAGAAAATCAAACTTGTCAACTATCCAGATTCGGATCTGAACGCACACCAAAAAGTTTTGATTAAAGAAAAATACTTCTACAACTTTTTATCACGAATCCTTTTCGTGGGAGTCTAAGATAACCTAAAACTCAACTTTCCCAGAAGAGAAAACCTAGATATCACTTTTTCAACCACAAATCACTATCAAACTTTTACCCAAATTTTGTCCCGGTTTAATAGCTTTAACACCTTATCTTTGAAAAATCAAAAGACTACGCCTCGAAATCAGTAGTGGTCGGACTTTTTGGAAAGCTCTTTCTCTGAACTATAATAGAGAAATACTACATGCACATAAGATAGAGCAAAGTACAAACACAAAGTGTCGTAACAATACCCCAAAATAAAGTAACCAAAACAAATCCGAAAGGTATATTCGATAGNCACGTTACACATGGTCAAGCTAAAAGCTATAACCCATGCAATACTCATATGATGGATGTCTAAGGTTCATATGACCCACCATGGATCTCCTAGACTCCATACAAAACACCATCAATCACTAATGCTCACTAAATCCCTTGCACTTATAATTTCAGAAAACGCAGGATTTTGGGGTACATTCACCTACATAAAATAATAACAATTTAAGCTTAACAAATCACACCAAAAATTCACCATGGTCTCTCATAAGCATACAAGCTAATCCCAGAAGGCATGGTCTAACAACACACACAAGTACCCATAAGAAAATCAAACTTGTCAACTATCCAGATTCGGATCTGAACGCACACCAAAAAGTTTTGATTAAAGAAAAATACTTCTACAACTTTTTATCACGAATCCTTTTCGTGGGAGTCTAAGATAACCTAAAACTCAACTTTCCCAGAAGAGAAAACCTAGATATCACTTTTTCAACCACAAATCACTATCAAACTTTTACCCAAATTTTGTCCCGGTTTAATAGCTTTAACACCTTATCTTTGAAAAATCAAAAGACTACGCCTCGAAATCAGTAGTGGTCGGACTTTTTGGAAAGCTCTTTCTCTGAACTATAATAGAGAAATACTACATGCACATAAGATAGAGCAAAGTACAAACACAAAGTGTCGTAACAATACCCCAAAATAAAGTAACCAAAACAAATCCGAAAGGTATATTCGATAGATATGAAAGTACCAAATGAAAGACATAAACGTATCACAACCAAATTCAAATAAAGTCAAACTTAACATAAAATAAAGTCTTCGAATGCGACTAAGTCTCGCTTAATTAATGATCTCAACTTTGGCCTTAGAATGCTCACCTGAAAATGATGCTTAAAACGTCAACATAATGTTGGTGAGATTCATAGGTTTAAGACATACATTCAAACTCAAGGCAACCAGTTCACTGTGATTATAAAATATAGTTGGACGAATAAATATAGTTATCACATAAGCTAACATGCAATCACATAATAAAAAGGCAACCATTGGGACGAAACGTGTCCCCCGCTCCAATATTGGCATCAATTAGGTCGCATGCGCGAGCAACATGATAAGCATCCTCCCAATTGAATCACGTATAAATCCACACAAACTTGGCATCAAATGGGTCCCCAAATGAATCATGTATAATCTCACAATCACATCATCACCGCATAATTATCACATATAGCATTCATATGATAACATCATAAGTCCAAGCTTTCAAACACACATTAAAGAGAATGTAAGTGCTTGATCTTTTGAATAACTTCTTTCACCTTATAGGACGGTTGTTCAACCAAGTAGAAGTTGTAGGTGAAATCAGGAGCTGCGCTCGGTTCTCCAACCAAAGCACGAACAGATTCTACAACTGAATTCACAAGAGTGGTAAGAGAAAATCATCCTTCCAAGAAAAACACGCATCGACCACCACACACATCTTTTGCAAGTTGTTTAATGTTTGATGTCAGCATGTAATACCCTCCTGTTGTTAACTGGAATTTGCCAATCCAATCAAGTACATGTCCATCATATCTATGAACAAACAAAATATGGAATTAAGAAATGAAAACAAGGAATTCTTTTATTGATTTTGGTAGATGAAAGAAGAAAATCACCCTGCTGACACAAGAATTATATCTGGCTTAAATTTTTGAGCAGCTGGTACAATCACCTCATCAAACACATTTCGCATGGCCACATCCCCTGAAAGTTTTGGCAATGCCAAATTAAGTGTTGCCCCTTCGCCATGTTAGGAATAATATAAACGTAATACAAATTGTTTTGTATATAATCTTAAGATTATAACAACAGATTGAGGCCTGCGATTAGCAGTGTCCTTAAACAGAAACTCGTCCTATATAGTACGAACTGTTTAGAGGATACAACAATCAAATCAAGTATGAAACTTGAATCTAGCGAATCGGTTATGTTACGATGATGGAAACAAACGATGTTTGTGTGTTTTTCTGATGAATCCAAAGTAAAAAATTCGTCCTCTATTTATAAACACATGGTGACCCTTCAAAACAGTCACAATACCCCTTCAAATGACCTTAGAGACACTTCTTTTCGCAATAGTCACAATGGTTCAGAATTAGTGACGCTTTAGCGACGACCTAGCGACAGAATAACCGTCGCTAACTGCCCCTGGTTCAAACAGTCGCGATGGTTCGGTCATTGACGCCTTTTTAATAGATATAACTGTCACCAACCCGAAAAGATACGTCTTTACAATAACGACGGTCAATTAGAGACGGTTTAGTGACAGAAAAACTGTCACTAATCTCCAATTCGTGGCTCACTAAAAACAACAAAAACATAATAAGTAATGTTCCAACAATACCCCACATTTTCTATTCAAACACCAATAATACCCCACATTTGAATAGAAAATAAGGTAACTAATTATTATTCTATTTCCATCAAATGTAATATGATGTGGGAATTTCACTTTGTGTTCCAAAACTGGTTAATTGTTCAGGCTAAATATGAGTGATGCTATGTTGGAAAAGGGTTTTGTTGAATTTAATATTTTTTTTTGTAAGTCACATAACTTGAGGTCTAGACATGGAACTAATTATAAGTAATATTGAGATTACAAATACAGATTACCACCAGTTGCAGTATAAGCCAAATCGTAATACTACATTAATAACTTAATTAAAGTCAATACACCACCTTTGGCCAAACGACAAATTAAAGAGAATGCAAGTGCTTGATCTTTTGAATAACTTCTTTCACCTTAGAGGACGGTTGTTCAACCAAGTAGAAGTTGTAGGTGAAATCAGGAGCTGCGCTCGGTTCTCCAACCAAAGCACGAACAGATTCTACAACTGAATTCACAAGAGTGGTAAGAGAAAATCATCCTTCCAAGAAAAACACGCATCGACCACCACACACATCTTTTGCAAGTTGTTTAATGTTTGATGTCAGCTTGTAATACCCTCCTGTTGTTAACTAGAATTTGCCAATCCAATCAAGTACATGTCCATCATATCTATGAACAAACAAAATATGGAATTAAGAAATGAAAACAAGGAATTCTTTAATTGATTTTGGTAGATGAAAGAAGAAAATCACCCTGCTGACACAAGAATTATATCTGGCTTAAATTTTTGAGCAGCTGGTACAATCACCTCATCAAACACATTTCGCATGGCCACATCCCCTGCAAGTTTTGGCAATGCCAAATTAAGTGTTGCCCCTTCGCCATGTTAGGAATAATATAAACGTAATACAAATTGTTTTGTATATAATCGTAAGATTATAACAACAGATTGAGGCCTGCGATTAGCAGTGTCCTTAAACAGAAACTCGTCCTATATAGTACGAACTGTTTAGAGGATACAACAATCAAATCAAGTATGAAACTTGAATCTAGCGAATCGGTTATGTTACGATGATGGAAACGAACGATGTTTGTGTGTTTTTCTGATGAATCCAAAGTAAAAAATTCGTCCTCTATTTATAAACACATGGTGACCCTTCAAAACAGTCACAATACCCCTTCAAATGACCCCTTAAAGACACTTCTTTTCGCAATAGTCACAATGGTTCAGAATTAGTGACGCTTTAGCGACGACCTAGCGACAGAATAACCGTCGCTAACTGCCACTGGTTCAAACAGTCGCGATGGTTCTGTCATTGACGCCTTTTTAATAGATATAACTGTCACCAACCCGAAAAGATACGTCTTTACAATAACGACGGTCAAGTAGAGACGGTTTAGTGACAGAAAAACTGTCACTAATCTCCAATTCGTGGCACACTAAAAACAACAAAAACATAATAAGTAATGTTCCAACAATACCCCACATTTTCTATTCAAACACCAATAATACCCCACATTTGAATAGAAAATAAGGTAACTAATTATTATTCTATTTCCATCAAATGTAATATGATGTGGGAATTTCACTTTGTGTTCCAAAACTGGTTAATTGTTCAGGCTAAATATGAGTGATGCTATGTTGGAAAAGGGTTTTGTTGAATTTAATATTTTTTTTGTAAGTCACACAACTTGAGGTCTAGACATGGAACTAATTATAAGTAATATTGAGATTACAAATACAGATTACCACCAGTTGCAGTATAAGCCAAATCGTAATACTACATTAATAACTTAATTAAAGTCAATACACCACCTTTGGCCAAACGACAAATTAAAGAGAATGCAAGTGCTTCATCTTTTGAATAACTTCTTTCACCTTAGAGGACGGTTCTTCAACCAAGTAGAAGTTGTAGGTGAAATTAGGAGCTGCGCTCGGTTCTCCAACCAAAGCACGAACAGATTCTACAACTGAATTCCCAAGAGTGGTAAGAGAAAATCCTCCTTCCAAGAAAAACACGCATCGACCACCACACACATCTTTTGCAAGTTGTTTAATGTTTGATGTCAGCGTGTAATACCCTTCTGTTGTTAACTGGAATTTGCCAATCCAATCAAGTACATGTCCATCATATCTATGAACAAACAAAATATGGAATTAAGAAATGAAAGCAACGAATTATTTTATTGGTTTTGGTAGATGAAAGAAGAAAATCACCCTGCTGACACAAGAATTATATCTGGCTTAAATTTTTTAGCAGCTGGTACAATCACCTCATCAAACACATTTCGCATGGCCACATCCCCCGTAAGTTTTGGCAATGCCAAATTAAGTGTTGCCCCTTCGCCATTCCCAGACCCTATATCATCAACATTGCCAGTATGACGAGGGTAGAGTCCTTCCTATAATATTTGAGTTACATTGAGATCTTATAATAATTAATGACTTTGAGAGCCAAAATTGAATAATAAAGTTTAGAGCCAACAGTAAATAATAAAATCAAAGATATTTAGTAAATGAATGAATCTTGGTTGGTTGTTGCTTACCTGGTGAACTGATAGAAAGAATACATCCGGGTCATCATGGAATGCATCATTAGTCCCATTCCTATGAAATATATCGAAGTCGATTATGAAAACACGCTTTAGTCCATGTACACGTTGAGCATATCGAGCTGCAATAGCTATATTATTAAAAACAAAACCCCCCATCGGGACCTTTCCATCTGGAAGGGCATGACTTCCACGAGGTCGTATCAACGCAAAACCAATTGGAGGGTTCTCACTGACTTTTGATGCCGCCACCTATATTGGGTTAATCCCAATCCTATCCGATTCTACCCATTTAAAGGGTCAAACCCGAAGTCAAAGTCAACCATTATAAAAAGTCAACTATCAAGAATAACTGCCATTTAGCAGTTACAAATTGAAGCGACACAACTGTTGGTCGAACCTTTTAGAACCGAACCAACACACCTTTTCACTTCTTATAAATGGAACAAATTATGTAAACAATTATATTGATGACAAGTTTATTATTACAAGTTATATAAAAGTTATTTAGTGTTTATTTCAAATCAATACTGGTATATTGTGACTTGACCGTTAGACCATAAAGATCCACGTTTGAGGCCAACAATTGGTATCAGAGCGGTTTGGATTAAACTAACCAATTCATCATATACCATTTCATTTTTTTTACAAATCTGTGAATCGAAAAAACTAGGTCTCGGTATTTCTGCAAACATAACGAACACAACAACAACAAATAGTTGCGTTTCAATCTAGGGATAACAACATCTAAATTGTCGCCTCGTAATTATTAAATTACCGGCATCAAATTAGAAGGCACCCCTTAATTTTTTGTTGCAAAAATTAATCATATTCATACCGAAATCATAAGACCCAGATCTGTTTTATAAAAAACATCATTCGACCCAGAAACAAAACCATACGGTTTGTCATCAAAAAAAAAGGGGGCAATTAAAATTCAGAATCAATACAAGGAACAAACACACCTGTATATAGATTCGAACCAATAGCAACTTTATTCTTGAATCTTTATATCAAGACAATACACGGCGAAGTAATCCCACAAGGATCAACCAGGTTTCACAAAAGAACCCATACCGTGAAGAATAGTGGTCAACCAAAGCCAACATCCGGCGGTCAACCACCAGAACCATAGCAGTTAATCGTCTCACCAAAGGAGAGACGTTGTTTTTTTTTATCTCACACAGAGATAGCAAAACAGAGAAAAGAGGCGTTCAATAAAAACGCTAGGGCAACAATAAACAAAAAAAAGGCTACGGGTTTTAAATTACCCCCCCAGGTTTCATATTTTTTTAATCCACCCTTCTACTTTTAAAAACTTATACTTTATTATTAGTATAGTTTTTTTATTATTTTTGATAAGTACTTTCTAAATATTACTTAGTATTTATCATATTTTACTTTATAATAACCTAGTGAAAATACACTGCTTATTATATTTAGGAATAACTTTTAAGGAGTAATTAACCTTAGGCTTATTTCAATTTTTATTTTTATAATCTCCAAGTTTTTTTAAAAAAAAAAACTCAAACTATTAAAGCGCGCTAGAAATATTATAACACGCTCAGTGTTAGATTTTAGGAGATTACTTAGTCTTTTTAATTTTTAAAAATGACACAAGATGGTGGAAATAGTGGAAATAAGGAGACCAGTGTAACTAACACCAATCCTCAATTTCAATGCCCGATTTTGAAACCAACGAATTACTCATTATGGGCAATTCGAATGCAAATTATTTTAGAAGCAAATGGGTTATGGGAAACAATTGAGTCAACTGAAACGACTCAATCTGATAAGAAAAAGGAAAAAACTGCTATAGCATACCTTTACCAATCCTTACCCGAAGAACAATTAGTTCAAATAACAAAGCACAAAACCCCGAAAGCAATATGGGATGCTTTGAAAACTAGACACTTAGGCGAAGAGAGAGTTCAACAAGCCAGACTTCAAACACTTAGATCAGAAATGGAAATGTTAACTATGAAGGAAGATGAAACCATCGACACCTTTACAGGAAAACTAACAGCTCTTGTAAACAAAGCCGCTAGTCTAGGACACATAGTTAAAGATACAAACTTAGTCAGAAAATTACTAAATGCTGTACCAGAAAGGTATCTGCAAATAGTGGCATCTATAGAACAATATTCTGACTTAAACACAATGACATTTGAAGAAGCCATAGGAAGACTTAAAACCTATGAAGAAAGAATTAAATTTAAAAAGGGAAAACAAGAGAACAATCAAGAAAAATTGATGTTCACACGACATGAAGGTAGAGGAAAACATTTTAAACGTGGTAATGGAAAACATAAGTATTCACAATATAAAAACCACGATAAATTTAAAGGAGATAGAAAAGAAGGAGAAAATTCCCAAAATAATTTCAAAAAGTCAGATTTTGATCTTAGCAAAGTTACTTGTTACAAATGTAACAAAAAGGGACACCTTGCAAACAAGTGTTATTCAAAACCAAAAACAAATATGCAATCTAATCTTGTCGAGGAGGACTTAGAACCTACCTTACTAATGGCAATATTAGAAGACCCAATAGTAACAAAAGTTGAAGATCAAAACATCTCTCTACACGAAGAAGTTGTAGAAACTAAAGAAGAAAATATGGATAGTCTGTGGTACTTAGACAATGGAGCAAGTAACCATATGACTGGGGTAAAAGAACATTTTAAAGAATTAGATGAGAAAGTTAGTGGAAAAGTGAAATTCGGAGATGGATCACACATAGAGATTAAAGGAAAAGGTTCAATTCTAATAGAATGTGATGACGAAAAACAAAGAATTATTTCACACGTTTATTACATTCCAAGCCTAAAAAGCAATTTATTGAGCCTTGGACAATTCACCGAAATAGGTTGTAAAGTTGTAATGGAAGATGATGAACTACGACTTTATGACATGGACGATAAAATCTTCATAAAAGTAACTAGGCAAAGAAACCGTCTATACAAAGCAAGTCTAAGAATAGGCACACCTGTTTGTTTACTAGCAAACTTAAAAGATAGTACTTGGTTATGGCACGCGAGACTAGGACATCTCAACTTTGAATCATTAAAATTTATGGCTCAAAGAGAGTTAGTTCAAGGAATACCCGTCATTAAACATACAACACAAATCTGTGACGTTTGTTTAATTGGTAAACATAGTAGAGCACCATTTCCAAAGAAAGCTAAAACTAGATCTACATCACCATTAGATTTAGTATATGGAGATTTATGCGGACCAATCACACCACCTACACCATCTGGCAAGAAATACATATTCTTACTAGTAGATGATTACTCAAGATATATGTGGGCATATTTCCTAGAAACAAAAGATCAAGCATTTGATACTTTCAAGGAATACAAGAACACAATAGAAAAGGAGTTAAGGACAACATTAAAAATGTTTAGAACTGATAGAGGTGGAGAATTCACATCAAATGAATTCACACAATATTGCAAAGATAATGGTATTTCACGACAACTTACTGCACCTTACTCACCACAACAAAATGGAGTAGTAGAACGGAGAAACAGGACAATCATGTCTACCACTAGATGTATGATGAAAGCAACTAATATGCCACAAAATTTTTGGGCTGAAGCCGTAAGGCATGCAATATACATCTTAAATAGTGTACCTACAAAAGCACTAGAAGACATTACTCCATATGAAGCAATTAAACAAAGAAAGCCAAACTTAGAAAATTTAAGAGTATTCGGCTGCATAGCATACGCAAAGGTACCATCACAACGCTTAACAAAGCTTGATGATAGAAGTAACAAGATGGTATACTTAGGCAATGAACAAGGATCAAAAGCTTACAGATTATTTGATCCAACAACACAAAAAATATGTGTTAGTAGAGACGTGAAGTTTAAAGAGGATGAAGCATGGGATTGGAAGGATTACATGAGTGAACATATTAATAACGAACCTGAATGGATCGATTTCAAAATAGAAAACCTAGAAACCACAGATGAACACCATGATCTAGATATCCAACCAAATGACGAAGACAATAACTTTCCCAATAATGATGATGATTATACAACATCAACAACAAACTCACCCTCACAATCACAAACACTTCACACACCATCAACAATTTCATCACGAGTAAACTCTCAAGTAACACCAATCAATTCAATACAATCAACCTATCAAAGTGATAGTGGTTCAACATCAACCACAACTTCACACTCACGATATGATCATTCGCCTGTCAGAGGTTTTAGAACAATGGAGGATTTATTTGAAAACACTGAGAGATTATTACTTGTTGAAGATGAACCTAAAAATTATAAGGAAGCATCAACTGATCAAAAATGGATCGAAGCAATGAAAGTGGAATTAGATTCTATCAATAGAAATAACACATGGGAACTAACCACTTTACCCAAAGGTCATAAAGCAATTGGCTTAAAATGGGTATTCAAGACAAAGAAAGATGCTAATGGAAACATAGTCAAGCATAAAGCAAGACTAGTAGCAAAAGGCTACATACAAGAGCATGGCATAGATTTTGAAGAAGTTTTTGCACCTGTAGCAAGGATGGAAACTATAAGATTATTACTTGCCATAGCTGCTAACAACAAATGGGAAGTACATCACCTTGATGTAAAATCTGCATTTCTACATGGAGATTTAAAAGAAGAAGTTTATGTTTCACAACCGGAAGGCTTCATAAAGAAAGAAAACTCTGGAAAAGTCTACAGACTTATTAAAGCACTTTACGGACTAAAACAAGCACCACGTGCATGGAACATAAAACTTGACAAAACCTTGAAGTCCTTAGATTTCAAGAAATGTGCATTAGAACAAGCGATCTACACGAAAACTACAAAAGACTCAACACTGCTTATAGGAGTCTATGTTGATGATCTAATCATCACTGGCACACCAAAGGAGGAGATCGACAAATTCAAAGCTCAAATGGAAGAAAATTTTGAAATGAGTGACCTTGGATTACTAGCTTACTATCTAGGAATAGAAGTAACACAAGCTGGAGGAAATATATCTATAAAGCAATCTGCATACGCAACCAAAATTCTAAAGGAAGTTGGAATGATGGATTGCAATGAAACCTTAATACCTATGGATCCAGGAACAAGACTTACAAAGAATACAGAAGGAACAATGGTCAACTCATCAGAATACAGAAGTCTAATTGGATGTCTACGATATCTACTTCACACAAGACCCGACTTAAGTTACTCTATAGGATTACTTAGTCGTTTTATGCAGGAACCAAAAGAGCAACATATGAAGGCAATAAGACAAGTACTACGTTATGTTAAAGGAACAATCAACTACGGTATCACCTACAAACATAACGGAGGAAACAAAATACAAGGTTTTAGCGACAGTAGTTATGGAGTCAACACTCAAGAAGGCAAAGGAACTACTGGAATTATTTTCTATTATGGTGAATCGCCAATAAGCTGGAGCACAAAGAAGCAAGCCACTGTAGCATTATCATCATGCGAATCTGAATTTATTGCAGCAACTGCAGCAGCAACACAAGCATTATGGTTAAAAAGACTACTTAGCAGGCTTACACACTCAAATGAAGAAAAGGTAACTATTATGGTTGATAACAAATCAGCTATAGAACTAATGAAGAATCCCGTCTTTCACGGAAGAAGTAAACACATCGATACGAAGTATCACTTCATACGTGAATGCGTTGAAAGAGAAGACTTACAAGTCGAATTTATAAGCGGAGAATATCAGAAGGCTGACATATTAACAAAGGCACTTCCGAAGATCAAATTTCTAACCATGAGGCAACTCATTGGAGTTAAAGATCTAGGAGATAGCGATTGAGATTAAGGAGGAGAATATTGGGTTAATCCCAATCCTATCCGATTCTACCCATTTAAAGGGTCAAACCCGAAGTCAAAGTCAACCATTATAAAAAGTCAACTATCAAGAATAACTGCCATTTAGCAGTTACAAATTGAAGCGACACAACTGTTGGTCGAACCTTTTAGAACCGAACCAACACACCTTTTCACTTCTTATAAATAGAACAAATTCTGTAAACAATTATATTGATGACAAGTTTATTATTACAAGTTATATAAAAAGTTATTTAGTGTTTATTTCAAATCAATACTGGTATATTGTGACTTGACCGTTAGACCATAAAGATCCACGTTTGAGGCCAACAACCTACAATATTAATAATAATTCCCCAATAACAAATAATCCATTCATAAATAAATTCGCGACATTGTTATGAGGTCAGGCGTACCACTGAATCAACCACAGATAGCCCTGCTCAGCAGCAAGAAATGACGACTGAAGTGTCTGCATTCATTGTATACAATAATCCAATATAAATGATAGACTTAGTCACATACCATAACTGAACATACACAATTATGTAGTCCATGTCTTGGATTAGTGACATGACAATTAAGAATCGATACCATGACTAGGAAAAAACTACGGAGTAATAAACGATTATTTCGGATTAACTTATATTCAAATTAACTTAGAATTATGTTACCTTGGTAGTAACGTATGAGGATTCAGTGCCATCAAACGGTAAGATACGCTCTCCTGAAGCCTTAAGCTCTTCCATTAACTATATATATAAAGAGATTGAGAGAGATATATATGTATATATATTTACAAAGAAAATTAGACAATTTGTTAAAAGTTAATGCAAATACATATAATAGGATTAGATGTGCGCGTTTTTGTAAGTTAATATGTGATATTGGATAAAACACTAATTATGAATTTATAGTAACAAGCTCAATAACAAATCAGGCTGCTGCAGAAGATTCAAGTGTTTAGATGTACTGATGTTACCTGATGCATGATATGACCAAAAAAGATATCTTACGGGGAGGAAAAAAGGAGACGTTTTGTGAATCTCACTTTAGGCTAAAGGTAATGGAATTGATCCCATCACCCTCACACCACCTCTCACACCAAACACCATTACCTCCCTTCTTCCTCATGCGTGACCCCATCAAACAAGCCCCACAGAAGTGACCTGCAAACCCCTCGACATTTTTGCACTTTTTGTGTGTTTTATTATTGTTTATTTAGTTTGTGAGTGTGTGTGGGGTATGTTTGTATAAATGGGTATTTACTTGAAAGGTGATAGTGGTCTAACCATTAGGGTTGAAAGGTGAGAGGGAGTGAGCGGAGGTGAGAGGAGAAAGAAAACTGAGGTGACGCTGATGTGGAAGGTGAGATGATGTGACGATTTTACCTTTAGTCTTAGGTGAACTTGTTGAGAAGTACGCTAATGGGTATTTTACCTTTAGTCACGTGAACGAGTTTAATTCAATCCTATTAAGGTTGGTGTCGGTTGATATTAAATATGATGATGAAGTGGAGGCTATGTTGTTACTCTCTTCGTTGCCCGAGAGCTGGTCATGCACTGTTATAGCAGTTAGTGGTTCAACCGGAACTACTAAGCTTACGTTTGAAAACATTCGTGATTTAATTGTTGGGGAAGATATCCGTAGGAAGACATCCGGAGACTACTCGAACTCTCTCTTAAGTGCAGAAGAAAAAGGCAGGGGAGAAAGCAAGAAAGAGGGCAGAAGCAGAACAGAGGTAGATTGAAATCAAAGAATAGAGGTCAGACGAAGAACAGGCATGATATCACGTGTTGGAACTGCAACCAGAAGGGCCACATTCAAAATCAATGTTCGAAGCCTGTAGCCTCGAAAGATAAGAAGGTTAACTTGGCAGCCGGAGACTCTGATGACGCATAGGTATGCTGCGTTGAGAATATGGTTAAGGTTCGGATTATGGATTCTGGTGCATCATTCCATGCTACCTACTGCAAGGAAGAATTAGAAGGATTCAGGCTACACTCCGGTAAGGTTTGTTTAGCATATGACAAGACTCTAGACATTGCGGGCGTTGGGGATGTTGTCCTCAAAACTTCTTTTGGTACTAGTTGGACACTGAATGATGTTAGGTACATTCTAGGCCTAAATAGGGAGTTAATCTCTGTTGGGCAGCTTGATGAGGAAGGTTACCACGTAGGCTTCGGAGACCGGCAATGGAAGGTTACCAAAGCTAGTTTGGTGGTAGCTCGTGGGAGTAAACATGGAAGCCTGTATATGGTTAAGGTACCTTCGATGGGATTAATGCAGCTATTAATGGTAGAGGCAATGCAGCTCTGTGGCACCAGAGGCTTGGTCACATGAGCGAGAAGGGTATGAAGATTCTAGTTTTGAAAGGCATGATTCCAGATTTATAGAAGGTCGATGTAGGCTTATGTGAGCCATGTGTATTGGGGAAACAAAAGAAGGTAAGTTTCATAAAGTCTGGGAATACAAGGAAGCTGCAGAGGCTCGAGCTAGTTCATAAAGATGTCTATGGCCCTACATATGTTGCATCAATAGGCGGATCCCGCTACTATGTTACCTTGATCGATGATAGCAACAGGAAGGTATAGGTTTATTTTCTTAAAATAAATCTGGGGTATTCAACACTTTTAAGAAGGGGAAGGCTGCGATGGAGAATGAAACAAACCATCGGGTGAAGTGTTTGAAGTCCGATAATGGTGGAGAGTATAGTAGAAGAGAGTTCATTGAGTATTATGCTAGGAACGGGATTAATTAAGATGCTGAGAACAGTCCCGGAAACACCTCAACAGAACGGTGTTGCTGAAAGAATAAACCGTTCATTGAATGAAAGAGCGAAGAGTATGAGGCTTGATGCAGGGTTCCCAAAGATGTTCTGGCAGATTCAGTTAATACAAGAGCCTACTTAATTAATGGTGGACCCTCTGTTCCGTTAGGGTTTCGAATTCAAGAAGAGGAATGGCGAGGGAAGGAAGTTAGTCTCGCACACTTGAAGGAATTTGGGTGTGACTCCTACGTTAAGGTGAAAGACGTTTCAAGAGATAAGATAGATGCGAAGGCTATGAAGTGCACATTCATAGGCTACGACTCTGATGCGATGGGATATCGCATTTGGGATACGAAAGGTCACAAGGTCATACGAAGGAGAGATGTCACATTCAAGTGGGAGATTATTGAGTTGTGGAGACTGATCTAGGGTCTGAGCAGTAGGCTCCGAGCAGAAGCCTACAGAGGCTCTGATGTTAACAGAGGTAGGACTCTACTTACAAAGAAGCTCCTTGGGGTCCTACTCTTAAGTAGAGCATAAGAAGATTGACGAAAGCTCCGAGATAGAGGCTAAAAAACTAGGCTCCAAAGATAGGCTCCGAAATAGGCTCGACAGGCGGTCAGAGGCTCCCTCCGCTGGGCAGAAACTTCTGGAACATGGGCTTGGGCCATATTTAGTTAGTCTGGGCTTGAATGTCCCTCTCATTGTAATTGTAAATTTGAATCTTTAGTGTGTGCGTACAATCAATAATAATATCTCTCTAGTTTGACCCCGTGGACTGCCACAGCTACCCTGGTCGTGGATACAACGTTATATCATGCGTCACTTTACTTTTCGCAAGTCGTTGTTGGTGTTTATTTGTTTGTTAGACGGATGTGCAGGTGCGATATCCACAACAACATTATGGTCCACTCTCATTCATGGATACAACAAAAGAATGAGAACATTATCCTATATGGTTAGATAGGGTTGCTGCCCAATTGCGCCTGGTACTAATCGTTTGTATCTACCTTGCTTGTTTCTTTTACCCACTAGTCTCTTGCTAGTCGGTGCTTAATAATAATGTCGTTCAAAAAAATTATAAGAGCTTTCATTTATCTATTAGATGAAATAATATCATTTTTTATTCAACGGCAAACAAAACAATAACGTAACTATTCTTTTTTTCATGACAAGAAAACATACTTTACCTTCTCAAGGCTAGAAATGTAAGCTCTGGAATGTACGCTTGTAATATCTTCTATTGTAGCAGCTCTTATATTATCAAGTTGAATGATCTCAGACCCTCGTAACTGCAAACAAAATTTTACTTATCACGCGATTCATATTAACGATTAAAAGGCTCCCCTCATTAAAATTTTGTTCATGTAACCTCCTCATCAACACATGCCACATCGCAAAACTGGACCAAACTTATATTGTCATGCAACTAACCCAGATTAAAAATATCGATCCCAGCTGGTAGATTGATTTATTATTAATAATAACAAGAAAATGTCAAAGATTCAATGTAGCCAACTGCAATTGAAATGCCTTTTAATGTTTTTATTTACCTTAGGAGTGAGGTTTGCTACTTCAAGACAGTCCAAAATATAAGTAACTCTTCTTCTGCGTTCCATGTGTAGTTCTTGTACATAATATAGTTTACATGTAAAAGCCAAGTCATTAATTTAAATAATATAGTTTTTTTGGGTAAAGGGGAGTAATCCTGCACCCTGGTAAATATATTAACCAAAACGTTTAAGTACAATGGATATGGGTGAAATCCCATATCTCAGCCCGTTACATAGGCATAAAGCTTACATAACAAGATACTTCCTATTTTCTAAACAAGAAAACAAACCACTACTCAAATGATAACATAGGACATAACGAAATAAGATTACTTCCTAAGACCTTGAAGCTTGGTGCCATACATGGCATTAAAGGCATTCAAATTCCTTGGAAGATCATAAACCTGATTCGCATAGTCATCGTAGTCATAGTCATCATAATCATCTTCAAACTCTTGGCCACCACCGAATAGATTAGCAGACTCATCAAATGGGTTGGCAACCACCTCATCTTCAGAATCAGAAACCACGATCTCTCCCACCTTAGAAAAAGGGTTAACTCTCTTAGTAGAAGAGGCGGGCGGAGTACAAGAATCACTAGTTTTAGGAGCCACAACCGACTCCTTCTCTTTCAAATCACTCACAAGGGGTTCTTGTGATGCAGTACCTGTCTTAGTAGACTTATCTTCATTAACTTCCATTGTACGACCAGAATCCACATCCTTGTTGGTGTCATTAGAAGGAATACCAAAAGCATCCGTATCTTCCATATTAAGAGCATCAAACTGGTTAGATGTAGAAATCTTTGTTCCACTCGAACTAGCCACATCAGAAGCATTCTTCTTAGTGACTTCCACTTTCTTAGGTTCAGGAGGAGTCTTTTTGGGTTGATATTGAAACTGCTTACCCACAACAGGTTTAGTAAACCCTCCTTGACCCGGAATAGTAGGACCACCTTGCTTTCCCTTCTTCTTGTTATTGACCATCTTGAAACCATCATTAACAGGCTTAGTAGGCTGAGCAGGAGGTACAACAACTTTAGGACATTCAATCAGAGTATGACCAAAAATCTTACATTTATCACAACGAGGTGGTTTCCACTCGTATTCAACCCGTATCTTCTCAATAGTCGAACCCGACCCATCAAGTAAAGGTATCTCAACAGTAAGGTTGTCCCTAAGCACCTCATCCGACTTCACTTCAATCATGCATCTAGCAAAACTACTACGGCCCCACGATTCTTTACACATTTGGCTAGTGAAAGCATCTAACCTTTTAGGCGTGCCTATCAATGTGGCAAGAAGACTAAGGCCATCATCAGAAAACATAGCAAGAGGAACATCATGGAATTTAACCCACACCGAGATGTTGGTCAAATCCTCTTTAAGTAAATTGGTGTTCAATGTCCATGGTTTAAGAATAATAGGTACATTTCTAATCAACCAAGGACCGCTTTCAAGAACATCATCAACACCTTTCTTCGAATTGAACTTAAAGAAAAAGAACCCATTTGCATTCATCATTACCTTCTGTATACCAAACTTAGCCCACGCATTGCGTACATAGTAATCGACAACAGGAAAAGCAAGTTGTTGGCCAAGGAAGTACCCGTACAGAGTATTCTCAAACCTAGTGTTCACCTCTTCAACCACTTTCATAGGTACAGAAAGATCCACACCGTTTGTTTTCTTGCTACACTCAAGCCTACGAAAGTTAGATATGTATTTCTTAGTTTCACTAGAAGTAACACCAGCATACGATGTAGAAGGCTGTTTCAAAGCATCCACACCAACCTTCTCAATACCAACAACCCCATGTGCATTCGTATCAACCTTATCAGAACTATGAGACTTGTTAGAAGCCCCATGTGGACCATTCGGATCGTTAACTAAAGGATCAAGTGAAACCGGCTTCACTTGATTATTCTTGTCCACAATCGTAGATAAATCAATATCTCCATCATCAACACTCCACTCAGTAATAATAGGACCAGACGATGCAATAGGCTGAGTAGAACTAGGATTAACATCCTTAGGCTTCATATGTTTCCTCATAGTCACCTTCGATAAATCAACAGTAGCATTCAATTCATCAATGTTCTCATTAGCATCAACATTAACACTCGGCAAACTCGAATCAGCACTTGAACCATTAGAAGCACCATTCTTGTTGAAGAAACCTTTTTCCATCTCTCTCTTAACCCTCAAACAATCCACCCAATCGACACACGCAAGCACCAATCAACCAGCAAATAGCATGTACAATCCAATCGAACAAAATAAAAGAAACCCTAACTGAAAAGTTAGGGTTTAGATGCTACAGCACAAGCACCTAACCTCCCACCATGTTAATCGAACCAGAATTATAATAAATGAATTATAATATGCGATCAACTAATGATATTGCACGATCAACTAATGATATTGCACTAAATTAATATAGTCTGTTGCATGCAAAGAAAATCAACGAAGCAAATCCTTAACAAGAAAGCAAATATAATTTATTCAAGCACCACCAACCCACGTTTATAATGGGACAGTGGGTAGAAGAATAAACTATGCGATCAACCAATAGGATTTAGAATTGAAGAATTATAGTCGCTTTTATTAAAAAACGATTTGGGGATTGAGGGTATCGAATTTCGCCAGAGAGAGCAGATATTTATCTAGTTTCCGCTCCTAAATAATATAGTTTACATGAGTCAAATCGAGATAAAGGTAACTAAAAAAAATAGAAAAGAACACAAGTACTCTAACACTAACTGATTCAAATGACCGTGGTAAAAGATAATGACGTGAGATCAAACGTACCCAGTGATGACCCATTTCGGAAGCTACACTATAAATCACTTTTGCACCACTAGTCTCGTTTGTCTCGTTCGGTATAACAGAAGACGCTATGGAACACTTTGCCCTTAAGGTCAGTAGGACTCGCCAACAGGCTGCAAAAAGTTGTTAGAAATTAAGATGATATCTTTAAATTCAAAAGAGACATATTTTTTTCAGTTTGTTTTGTTTTAGTTTTTAATACATAAAAGGAATATCTCATTCTTGATTGTCCTAGCAGTAAAATATACAATAATAATCCTTAAAATGCATGGTTTGTTCCCACAAATTGATAATTCAAAGTTTATGAAAAACTAAAAATGGTTAGTTCAAACGAAACAGCACCTTGAGGATTAGATCGATGATGATAAAGGTGCTTCATCTTACTTTTTCCAGCACTTAAAAACATAAGAATCAACAATGCAAAAAACAAAAGCTTGGCACACTAGGGTAATATATATTTTTTTGGTGGAAAATATTTTTTATTTATTACATAGTATATTAAGGGAGATGATGTTTTAAAAAGTACTTAGTGATATAATGTTCCAGAAATAAAGTTGGATATGCAATGACGATTTTTTAACTTCCGATTTGATGTATCATTTCCTTGTCAACATTCTATTATAGAGTATTATGTGTATCATTTCCTTGTCAACATTCTATATTAACAAATATTCTTCAACAGAATATCACACATCTTATTTAGCTATTGAATATTTTTTGAGAATTAGTAATATCACTGTATTCATATGTTTATGAATTTTCTTGTAAAGTTGTATAAGTATAGTTGTCCGTTGTCATTTTAGAATGGCTCACAATTATTATTCACTTTATACTTTAACCAATACGAAAAGATTTTAGTGGGTAAATATGATACTTGATTGGTGAAGAGTGTAATTAGTGAGATTTCATAAAACTTTGTGCATTTTAAAAGTGGACAATTAATTTGACATGAAAGAAGTAATCAGACTAGAATTCGATACCCATAGCTTATTTGTATTATGCAAATAAGGGCCTGTTTGTTTTGACACTTTGGAATAGGTTTTGAGTTGAAATGACATTAATTAGTTGTTTGTTTCGTGCTTTTAAAAAAAGGAATGATAGATGGAATCAAACGAGCCCTAATTGGTAAATGACACACGTAAAACCATTCTTGAAAAATTGTACGTACGAGTCATATAAGCTACTAAGCCTGAAAACAAGAGCAAACAAACACCCCTAATACAAAAATCACGAGTATATATACCAAGTTTCTTTTTAATCAATAGGTAATGATGACAATTACTATAAATCTTTTCAAATCCGGGAACGTATTAGATTAGGCCATAATTAGGCTCATTACTGATTATGTAGTGGTGACCAAACTCGTCACCATTGTTTGTTGTTTCAGTTGTTCCAGTTGTTCCAGTTGTTCCAGTTGTTCCAGGTAGGGTGTAGATAATCAACGAGTACCGGATATTACTTGAAATCGTGTTATCACTTTCCAATAGAAACTATTCGACCCTAATGCATGGGTTACACGAATATCTCTATGGGATAAGACAAAGTGTTGTCTTGTTTTAGGCCAAAAGCAATAACCTATTCACTTTCAAATGTTTATGTTTCGTATCCTTTTCCATGCAGATGTATATCCTATTTATAGGAAATGATTTACTCTAGTCAATGGAATTATGAGAATTAATCGGCCAATTAATCTCCTCATAATGTTCCTCCAATAGAGCAATATTGGTTACAAGAATAAATCATTATAGCTTTAAATGTGAGTTTGAAACTACCCATTAACATGCCAAAGTAGTTACAAACTAATTCCAGCAAAGTCGTGGTTCACCCATCAGAAACGCTCATCAGCATGTTCACTTAAGAACTAACTTGCTGATGATTTCAGTCTCTGATGGATACCACTTGCTGACGAGCATTCACTATCTGATGAGAATTGCTCTCTGATGAGATAACTCACTGAAAGTGTTACTCCCTGATGAGTACATCATAACTTAACTCACTGATGAGACCATCAGAAACATAAACCACTATCAGATTCAGGGTAGTCAGGGACTTAATGGGTGTACACTCCGTACCTCCAAGCCTATTTCCATGTATGACCATATCCCTCAATTGAACTAAATTTCCAACAATCCTCCTCAATTTAGTACAATTCTTGTTGCGTGAAAATAAACATAAAACAAAACATGTGCATAAATGAAGATATCTTGAAGATTGAATTCCCATCTTAGTACATTACACGTTCAAATACTCGAGAATCAGGGTGTTCTAAGAATTCAACCATCAACCCATTTGAATACCTAAAGGTAACATACACACAAAGTTTTCAAACACTTAAACGCTCCTGACACTAATTAAGCCATGTGTCCATATCCAATTCATAAATGTTGTAAGAGCTAAAAGTCCAAAGCTCCCTGAAGCGGCTAAAACTCAACATTCACATAGGTGGTTCCTCTTTATTCATGCTCCTGTCAAGCACTTTTTTAATGAAATTAACCATTAAGAAGTAAAGACTTTATCCTCCTTTTCAGCAGGTTCCGAGCACAACCTTGTGATGTAATATAAAACATGTGCTTCAGCCTCTGACCATTAAGCTTTCCCCATTGAATTCGTATCCAAAGTTTCATTCAAAGGGAATTGGGTGTATAGATACTCAGCGACTATGGTGAACTTTAAACCCATTCCTTTAGCAGACTTTAAAATCAAGTCTCTAGCCAAACCTTTCGTCGGAAGCTAAATTTTGTTGAGACCTTAAAGCTCTATAGATACCGCCCCATTCATGATAAGCTCATGAATCATGATATGCATGACATCTTTCAAAATATACCCAAATCAAAACTTTCCCTTGACTTTTTCAGACTTAACTGTAGAATCCAAGATTCACCTTCCGGAAGTCGAGGTTGATTCAAATATGTGTTAACCACGGTTATTTCTAGAGAGAGAAAGTAGAGAGAGAAAGGTGAAGAAAAAGGTTTATATATTAAAATGACAATATGAAGTTTAAACACACTATTTCCCACACCCCTCATGGAGAGTCATGAAGGGAATTTATAGGCTCATTACATAATAAGTTTGCCTAATTACCACTAATAGTCCCTGAAGTTACTACTAGCTACATATCTAGTCCATTTCACTTGTGTGACGTTATCTTAATAAAATAGTGAGGCTAACATTAACGAAGAAACTAACGGGCTATCAAAACAGGGACTGTCTTGGTTACTAGTTTCATAAATAGGTATGACTGGCGTAATTAAAATAGCATAGAGACTAACGGTGTTATTTTGGGTATGCCATAGGGATCAATCATGTATTTTATTTTATTTTCCGGTTTTAATATTTACTTTTCTCAACTATTGATGAGTAAGAGCTTCCAATAAATACTTTTATATGTTTTTTGAAGGAAAAAAAAAAACGAACAAACGTACTCCATAGAATCTTTCGACCGTTAGTAAATAACCATAAAGAATCACAAATGTAGTATTTCGATCGACAATGTTCATAACAAGGGGCTTAAATCTGCATCATTTTCGTTCGAATATTTGAGTAGATGGCCAGCATGAACGAACCAAAGTCTATTCATCAACAAAGGTGCAAAACATTAGTTTGTCATGATCGAATTTGACATTCGTCGTCTATATAAAACTTATTTTTGTCATGTTTTTCCTAATATCATTTACAAGATGTGGAATGATATATATCCGTTGTTCAAAAACTAAGTACAAGTTGCACCATGAAGTACGTTCATGGTGGATAGTTACGGAGTATTGGGTAACATTATCATCATCATCATTGTACGTAGAGTATTAGCTACAAGCTAGGCAACATCGTTAAAATTTTGTAATTATATAGCCTAATAGATATACTTATGGTTGACTAGAAATTAGATTTGGACTATTTTTTTCTACCGAGTACATTATTGTTGTTAACAGAATATTGTTGTTTAAATCAAGTTTGACTTTTTGCTCAATTTTTCGAGTTATGACCATGAAATTAGCAACAAAATATCACTTTCAATACAAATATATGTGAAAAATGATGTTTATGCGGTGAGTGAATTACATTGTATTTTTGTTTCATTTGTAATAAATTTTTTGTAACTTACCTGAATCGTTTTGGTGGTGGATCAAATATACAACGGTGCAGGTAGTGAGAAGAAAATCCTTTCTCTCTCTAGATAAAAAAAACTCGTCCAAAGGAACCCTAACACAAAGACAGCCGCCGCGCACCAACTTTTTCTCGGGCCATCAGCTTTGGCCGACGGTCGTGAGGTTTCCTCCCCTCCCTTTTTTCTGTAGATGCTTTCTTTTTATCATCTCATTTCTCATAAACCATGTTTGCATAAAAATAGGCAAGTTTTCCGGTTAGATACCTTCTAGCACCACAATTTTATTAGGAAAGGGTGAGGTTGTGGAGTAAACTCCAAGACTATGCCTTTTTTCAAAGCATGATACTTGTTCTCGGGTTAATCGGGTTGACCCGATTGATCCGAGTTAGATTTTGTACCCGAGTAACCCGACCCGATTATCCTTATTCGAGTCCGGGTCGGGTCGAGATTTATGACACCCCTACTTGTATGCTTGTTTGTAAAAGCGATTCCAAAAGTATGCTTTTGATAAAACAAATAGAATAAATCACAATATTTTCTCTTCTCTTCTCATTTCTCACACATGATTTTTAAAATAACAAATCACAAGTGGATTTAGAAATCATATGTGATTTTTTTTGCGAAAATTTCAACAATAAAAAATAAAGCTCGAAAGAAAAAATCGTCCAAAATATTCAAAGTGCCCGTCTACTGAAAAAATTCTCGCCATGATGTTGTGTCTTTCGCAGCTCGAAGATTTATTGTTTGCAAGATTTTTTATTTAAAAAAAAAGGTGGGAAATAGGGTTTTATTTATTTATTTTTTATTTTTTTTTCTGAAAAAATGAATGTTATTATTTGTCTATGGGGACTATATTTAAATGTAGCAATTGCTTACATTCTCTTTGAAAAAAGTTTACAAAATGTGCAGTTCATTCCCTACAGTAAGCCCATGATACATTTCAGTCCATGTCCCTACCCTTTTTTACAAAGGAAAGTAGGTAACTTGGTAGGCATCATATCCCTTTGTCTATTTGATCTTTAGAAAATTTGTGATGTACACTGATTGCACCTCTTAACACGTCATCTTTTTCTTTTCTCATATGCTGAAACGCCCACCCACATCGATATGTTTCTCCTACTGCATGATTATTGTAAAAACAAGTTTGTCAGTCTAGCTAAGCTGTAATTAACATATATAAAAAATTATGTACGCCATTAATATGAAAATGTACATTAACTTGTAGAAATTTATAGATTACAACCCCTTTTTATTATGATGCTTTAGTAAATTACTCCTAGACTCCCAAAGTATATTATTACAAGTTTGAATACGAAAGTACATATCCAAAGTTTGAATAATGATGGTTTCAACTTTCAACAAGCTCCTAAAAGAACATTTCGTGGCATTATTATGAGCCCGAAGTTTCAGTTTAAGTCTACTAAACCGGTGTATCAACCTGTTTCTAAACAGAATGGTGCAAGTACAAGTGGTAAGAAGAATAACACCGGAACGACTAGACCAGATGCAACTACTTCGAACCCGTTTGATGCACTTAAGACGGTTGAAAATGGTGACGAATTAGGTGCAAATGGGGGAACTTCCAAAACGGCTGATAATGTGATTAATCCAAAGTGGACACAAGGTCTCTTGGGACAAATAGGGAAACGGTTGGTTCGAATATAGGGAAGAACAAGGAAAGTGTCTTGGCTGATATGGAGAGCGAGAGTGACGTGGGCGAGGTTTATAACGAAACCGAAAGTTTTATGGCATCTAAGAGCGGATGTGTAGCTGGAATAAAGAGCTTATATAAGCGTTGGAAAGATGATTATGTGAGCCCATATGATGAAGGTGAGCGCGAAGAATTAGATTTCTGTGACGCTTTTGATATAAGGCTCCATGGTCAATCTAGATGTTAGTAGTTCTTATATAGTAGTCTCATAAGATTGATTTGTCTTTCTTATGATAGGTTCGGTTTGATGCACAAATGGTGCGTTTGTTTTTACTTATGTAAGAGGTTGAGATGTGTGATTCACTAACATCCTATGTACTTAAAAGTTTTTTTAGAGTAATATATTTACCGGGTGTAACAACCGTTTACCAAAAATAAAATTAAAAAAAAAAAAAAAAAAAAAAAAAAAAAAAAAAAAAGGATATACATATCTTTGTTAGTAGTCCGATTTGGCGTAAATATGACTAGTTTTGAGAATTTTGATTAGGGATACATTTTGCTTAAGAGCATCTACAATAATCAACTCCACTAATAGCTTTTTGCAGTCACCTCATATTTTTCATTAAAATTTTACATATCAAAAAGCTTTTACTATAAATCTCTCCAATAGTAAAAGCTTTTTACAAAAGCTTTTTTGGAAGAGAAAGTGACATAGCAAGAGTGGTACGTAAATCGGTATAGTTCGACTAAAATATTAGTATAGTAGTGAAAAGCTTTTGGCAAAGCATTGCATTGCATATGTTCTTAATAAGCTATTTTCAAAGTGGCATAATAAGTTTTTCCACACCCTTACAATTTG
Source organism: Artemisia annua (assembly GCA_014162995.1). Taxonomy (NCBI): domain Eukaryota; kingdom Viridiplantae; phylum Streptophyta; class Magnoliopsida; order Asterales; family Asteraceae; genus Artemisia; species Artemisia annua. The sequence goes on from LBNU01012033.1 coordinate 304,374, forward strand.
GCAGAGGCCTCGTACATAATCAACGAAGATGATTTTGCCCAGGCCATATTAATGTTCTTTCTCACCGTTCACTATCTAGTCTATCTAGTCGGTCCTCGAAGTTCAATATTATGTGTGATGATTGGAGTTTGAATCCAAAGGTGCAAACAAGTGTTTCTTGTTTACATTCTATTATAATAGTTTAAGAAACATTTACTTACATCAGCAAACGTTCAGTTTAAAAAATGGGAAGAGAGGATGAGGGTGGGTCCAGGTCAAAGAGAAAATCTGGGATTATTACTTTAAATTGGCAAAAGCGTAGTGTTGAAACACATAGTACAAATAAGCATACATATGGCCATAGTTCAAAAAGGAAGCATACATATGAGGTTGTGAGCTGAGGTATTTCAGATCATGGAGATGGTGAGGTTATTGTGAGGTGGGTCAAGTTGTGTGACAAGAAGGTTTACGTTGTGAGGTCATGAGGTGATTATGGTCGCGAAGGTAGTGAGTTCATGACATGGTTAAGTTGTGAAGATGTTGAGGTCGTGAGACGGCTCAGGGTGTGAAATGTGTCAGGTTGTGGAGGTGGTGTGGTCGCGGAGGATGGTCGTGTTCAGGTCATGAAGATGGAGAGTTCGTGAAGTGTTTAGGTCATGGGGATGGTGAGTTCGCAATGTGTTTAGGTTGTGAGATGGTTCAGGCTATGGGGAAAGTGAGCCTGTAACATGGTTTGGGTCGTGAGATGGTAAGGTTGTGAGGTGGTTTGTGTTGTGAGGTGGTGTAATCGTGGAGATGAGGTGGTCGTGTGAGGTTGGTCGGGTTGTGAGATGGTGTCGTGGAGATGAGGTGGTTGTGGAAATGAGGTGGCTGATATTTTGAAGAAGAAAAAAAGTTTTTTGTTTGTAAATATTTGAATTACAAGAATTATCTCATAAGATTTTTTCATTTTTGTTTACCTGAAAGCTTTGGTAAGCCATGGCTGACCACAAAAATGTTACCAATTCCATTAATAGTCATAATTTAACATATCCAGAATGTAATTGGCGTACCCAAAATACTTTTGGCCAAAACTTGTACAAAAGAAGATACTTTTGCTGCAGCGATACTTTTGGCCAAAACTTGTGTTCAAAAGTGTTGGTTATCAGTCCCTTTATCCCTTGAACCCGAACTCACACACACTCCGATCAAAACAGCAAACTATGCTTTTCAATGTGTTTATTTAGAGTCAGAAAAGAAAACTGATTTCACTCTTAGTATTACAAGCTTACCTATTTATTACTCATAATAAATATGAGCATAGGTAACAGTCCTTAACAAGTAACTGCTGACCCGTACCCGCTGAACCATGACTAAACTGACCCGCTGATCCGCGACCCATAATAACCCATCAAGATTATCCTACAAAAAGAAGATACTTTTGCCGCACTTTGCTTCAGATATATGCAATGCGACTTAAACTATCAGTGCGTGCATCACGAATATGTCATACTGCATTGATTCATTTACTCTTGAACGTTAAGAATCATTTACTCCTGAAGTCGTGTAGTCTCTGATAAACAGAGTGAATTAGCCATTCTAAACAACACCGCTAACACAGTTTCTTAAAAGTAACAAACTAGATTTGCTGACTAAAACTTAATTCAAACCTACTCCGTAATATTTTTGGGATTTTTAGATCATTAACACAATCAAAACAATATTTGTTCACACAACGAATATAGTTGCTTTTCTATAAACGCGCGAAATATATAATCTAATGCACCTATCAAACACCGAGTAAACTGAAGGAAAAAGTAGCAACAATTGACGGTGATATCTTAATGTTTCTAAGAAAGTTCACTATGGAATTCATTCACACCTGGTAATCACCACCCAACATTTAGAATTTTACTACTGCTACTATACAAGGAGTAAAACTAGTTATTCTACCAGTCCCTATGATCGAATTGCTTTGCTGATAAACTTTCATCCACAGAGGGTGAAAGTTTTAAGGACCACATTGTCATGGTTGAACATAGATATTTGATATTCGGCAAGTAACTGTATTTATCATAAATTAAAAGGAATATCTCATAGTATTACTTTGGGGCCTCCCTTCAATATATCAGTTTACTCACATGATAATCAGTAACTAGTACTTTTTGCAACAACCCGAACTTAAAAAGTCTTGTCCATCAGTAAGCAAAGCCTACCACTAGTTGGTACAGCAAATCATCAAAAGAAACATACATGTTAACTAAAAGTATATCAAGACCAAATTGCTATTATCTTCAAGAAAAAGTTGTTTTTCACCTTACAGCAGACCTTTAGGTATCCCAGAATCCAAATATCTCTCCCAGGTTAAGAACTCTGGAACAAAACAACAAATAACAAAAGTCAGACCATTTAGTCTATACAAAAGAAACCAGACACAATAACCCCCGAGTCCTTAAGTTTGCCAGCATTTTGGTAGTATAAAAAACGTTACAGATACCCCTTGACATAGTATATATGAAAACAGGCCCAACTTTAATCAAGGGTGTACACAAACTATTTAATTATAAACAAAGTCAAAACCCAATTCAACATTACTTACCACCAGCAAGAAGTTTTACGCATCATCTAAAGCTTAACTTCTGTCCAACAAGAATCTTGTTGCTCTTTGGGAGTGTCGGGACTGTGGGGATCACCTGTTGGATAAAAAGAACATGTATAGCTTTTGCATACAAGAAAAACAAAAAAGCAGATTATCAAGTATAAAAATACTAACCTTTAGTCCAACACTTGCTGCATATTTGAGACCCGGTTCATCGTCCACTCGCATAAACAGTTTTTCGACACCCATTAACATTGCAGCTTTTTTGGCAAACTGGAATAGCTCCGTGCCTACGTGGTGTCTTCGGACCACATCTCCAACAAGCGGTTCAACATAAGCATCGTTTAGGCCATCACTACACCACTTGGGATCCACTGGTGAAATTCCGAACTCATCTGGAACATTCATCCCAACATGCATGTCAACAGTTCCAAGTACATTCCCCATGTCTGGAGTGACAAATGGCTTGTCGACAATCCCGAGCATTTCTTCCTTTCAGCCGTAAACCAGGACGGTTTCTGCTTTGACACATGATACGCCTTTTCATTCAAATCCTTTTGCTGTTGCATGTAGCTTGCACTGTGCTTAAAAGCAACAAGTAAAATGAACTTCTGCTTGTCACACAGCTTGTAGTAAAACTTGGACTCCTCTTCTTTGTATAATTCTGAATGAGGCGGTTCACCCCTGTGAAGATGCTTGAACTGGAACGCGAAGATTTCCTGTCCAAGTGATATTACATGTAAATAAACAAAGATAAAATCCAAATCGAGTTTTTTTACTAAGATACAATACCCGTGTGACATGATAAATTGTGGTAACAGAATGCGGTACAATACCCGTGCGACATGATAAATTGTGGTAACAGAATGCATACACATCCTCCACCACATTAGTTTCCACATATTCAACCAGTTTCATATCATTACACAGAAAATGACATTTAAAAGTTGAGTCGAGTTCTCGTTAACATTATCTTGGCCTCTTAAAGGTTTTGAGATACAAATTTCCAGTCGGTAGATATAACAAAAAAACCAATGAAGAGTTTCGGAAAAACTGGAAAATCCCAGCAATAAAAAGAATTTTGAATTTTTACATCAGTATATATATGTCATACCTGTTGGAAAAGTGGTTTTGCAAAATGAGTTTTTTGCAAACTTTGGACATAATTTAATGTATGTATATGTTACATATATTTATGTTTCTTGGGGGCGTTTTGTTCTCCTCCAAGAGAGCTTCGCAACGAGCTAAAGTATGTCCAAAATGGAGTAGAAATGAATGAGATATCGTGTCTCAAAGTGAGGCATGTGAAATACAAAAATGGAAAAGTCCCACATCGCTCAAAATAAGAAATGAATGCTTGTTTATAAGGAAATGTTGGTATTTGCTTCCAAATTCCTTTAGGTGAGCTATGCTCCCACTCCTACGTGCGCGCGCGCAGAGGGGGGTGCAGATTGTGGGATTTCTGGGCCAAAATGGGTTCGAAGCTTCTGAACTCATGCGAGCCCGCGCGACCTGCGGACACGAATGCAGCTCCGAAGCCTCGCATACGTGCGTATCTTTTTGCTGCAGGTCTCGTTTCCAGTTTCCAGAATTGTGTTTCCATTTATTTATAGAAACGATTTAAACTTTGTAAACAAGTTTTATAAAATCTGTTTAAATAAATGGAAGATATGGAAATCGGTTTTAGAAGGAAACAGATTTGCAAATCGTTTTAATTTTTAGCATATATTCTGTCTTGGTCACCAAGACTTGTGAGGGCTATAAATTAAACCCATTCTCATTCAGTTGAAGACACAGAAAAAACGCAGCTCTTTCCAGACGATTTCCAGCTGTCCTTCGATCAGAAACACGCAAGGCTTTCCGTGATCTTTCAGGCAAGTTTTGTCTAGTCCGGCTGTGCAACAGCTTTGTACGTTGTACCCTGGGAAACAGACGGCGAATCTGTTTTAAGGGAATCGTGTTAAACACGAGCCTCGTGCCTTGACCGACCTTTACTGCTTTGTTTATTTTCGTTCTTAGAGTCTGTCTTCTGCTTCTACTCCTTGCTGTCTGTTTTTAATATTCTGTTATTTATTTATTTTCTGTTATTTAATTATTGTAATCTGATTTCTCTAATAAAAGTGTACACCGTTTCCCACAGTCTTAAAACAGATTCGGTTTAACCGAATTAAAAAAAAAAAAAAACGCTTTGTTTAAATCGGATTAATTTTTATTAACAGAATTTACAAACTGTTTTCTGTCGAAACCTTGTTGAGTTTCTTTGGAAATCAGTTTTAATTAAACAGATTTATTTACAGATTTATAACGTTTTCTTATCAGTTTATATTGAAACCAAGATTGAGTTTCTATTAAACTGATTTATACGATCTATTGAGACCAAGATAGAGTTTCATCAGATCTGGTACAAGTAGATACCAATTAACAACAGTTTGTTTAACTGTTTGTGTTTGAATTTTCAGGATGACAAACACAACCCCTCCTGTGACTACTGCTGTGAATGTGCCTGGTGCGCCAGTTACCAACGCAGTTGTTAATCATGCTGAGAAACCAGAGAAATTCAATGGGCAGAATTTCAAGAGGTGGCAACAGAAGATGTTCTTCTATCTGACTACTCTGAACCTTGCGCGGTTCTTAAAGGAGAATCCACCTCAAGTCGAACCTCCTGCTGAAGGTCAATCCACTAATCAACAGGCTGTTCAAGCCTTGGAAGCATGGAAACATTCAGACTTTTTGTGTCACAACTATGTTCTGAATGGTTTGGTTGATTCTTTGTACAACGTGTACTGCAAGACCAAGACTGCCAAAGAATTATGGGAGTCATTGGAGCGCAAGTACAAAACTGAGGATGCTGGTACAAAGAAGTTCGTGGTAGCTCGTTTTTTGGATTACAAGATGGATGATTCAAAGAACGTGATGACTCAGATTCAAGATCTGCAGATTTTGCTACACAACATTCATGCTGAAGGAATGACTTTGAGTGAAACTTTTCAAGTTGCTGCTATCATTGAAAAGTTACCTCCAAGCTGGGTAGAATTCAAGAACTACCTAAAGCATAAGCGAAAGGAGATGAGTGTTGAAGACTTGGTTGTTCGTCTTCGTATTGAAGAGGACAACAAGCTGGCTCAGAAAAACACTTATACACCTGATTCTGCCAAGGCAAATTTGGTTGAGCATGTTTCGTCATCTTCAAAGTCTCATGTCAAGGGAAAAGGCAAGGGCAAAGGAAAGAATGACAAGAAAAGCAAAGGGAAGTCTGAGTACCTTGCTCCTAAAGCTGCAATTGTGAAACAGAAGTTCCAAGGGGTGTGTTTCAATTGTGACCAGCCAGGTCACCGTGCTGCTAATTGCAAGATGCCGAAGCGGGTGACTCCACACGAGGCAAATATGGTGAATGATGTGGACATGATTGCTATGGTTTCTGACGTCATTGCCATGATCTCTGAAGTTAACCTGGTAGGTTCCAACAACAGGGAATGGTAGGTTGATACTGGGGCTACCCGTCATGTGTGTGCTGATAAGAGTATGTTTCACTCTTTCAGAGCGGTTGACAATGGAGACAAGTTGTACATGGGCAACTCTGCAACTGCTGATATCAAGGGCGAAGGAGATGTAATCTTGAAGATGACATCCGAGAAAGAGCTCAAGTTGACTAATGTCTTGTATGTTCCAGAGATTCGCAAGAATCTTGTGTCTGGTTGGCTGTTGAACAAGTTTGGTTTTCGTCTTGTTTTTGAGTCTGATAAGGTTGTTATTTCTAAGAATCAAATGTATGTTGGTAGGGGATATGCCCTGAATGGTATGTTTAAGCTCAATGTAATGGTTGTTAAGAATAATATCAATAAAATGAATTCTTCTGCTTACTTGGTTGAGTCTTCTAATGTGTGGCATGGCCGTCTTGGACATGTAAATTTTAATTCAATGCGCCGTTTGATTAAATTTAATTGCATACCTAATTTCCATATTGATTCAAAATACAAATGTGAAACTTGTGTTGAAGCCAAACTTACAAGAGCATCTTTCAAATCGGTTGAACGAAAAACCGAACCACTTGATATGATACACACTGACATATGTGATTTGAAATCACTACCCACAAAAGGTGGCAATAAGTACTTTATCACGTTTATTGATGATTGTACAAAGTATTGCTACGTTTACTTGTTGAAAAGTAAAGATGAAGCTATAGACAAGTTTGTTCTATACAAAAACGAAGTTGAGAATCAACTTAATAAGAAAATCAAGGTTGTAAGAAGTGATAGAGGAGGTGAATACGTGTCACCATTTGCTGATCTATGTGCAAAACATGGAATTAGACACGAATTTACTGCTCCTTATTCACCTCAGCAAAACGGTATTGCCGAAAGGAAGAACCGTACCTTGAAGGAAATGGTTAATGCCATGTTGATAAGTTCTGGTTTAAGCAAGGACATGTGGGGGGAAGCCATTCTAACGGCTACTTATCTTTTAAATAAGATACCTCGTAAGGAAAAAGAAGAGACCCCCTATGAACTATGGATGGGAAGAAAACCATCATATCAGTACTTACGAGTGTGGGGGTGTCTAGCAAAGGTAGCTATACCAACTCCCAAGGCCCAAAAGATTGGACCTAAATCTGTCGATTGTATATTCATTGGATATGCTAGGAATAGCAGTGCTTATCGTTTCATTGTACATGATTCGAAAAATCCGGATATACTAAAGGGTTCTGTAATGGAATCAAGGAATGCTTCCTTCTTTGAAGATATATTTCCTTGTTTAACGAAGGAAACTGGAAGTTCATCTAGAATAGATGACGATGTTGTCCAAGATAAGAGACAACGAGATGATAATGATCTCCAAGATGAGAGACAAGATCAAATCGAGGAAGAAGAGGTTGAACCTAGAAGAAGCAAAAGGGCAAGAACCGAGAAATCGTTTGGACCCGATTTTGTTTCTTTTATGGTAGAACATGAACCTACGACTTATCAAGAAGCGGTAACTTCCTCGGAAGGGCCTCAATGGAAAGAAGCCATTAAAAGTGAAATAGATTCTATTTTACAAAATCATACTTGGGAGCTCGTGGATTTACCTCCTGGTTGTAAACCACTAGGCTATAAATGGATCTTCAAGAAGAAGATGAAAGCCGATGGCACCATTGACAAGTACAAAGCAAGATTGGTAATCAAAGGATTTAGACAACGTGAAGGTCTAGATTATTTTGATACATATTCGCCTGTTACGCGAATAACCTCTATCAGGATGATACTTGCTATTGCCGCTTTAAGAAATTTGGAAGTTCACCAAATGGATGTGAAAACGGCTTTTCTAAACGGGGATTTAGAAGAAGAAATTTACATGAACCAACCTGAGGGTTTCATAGCTCCTGGACAAGAGAACAAAGTTTGTAGGCTTGTTAAGTCATTATATGGCTTAAAGCAAGCTCCCAAACAATGGCATCAAAAATTTGACCACGCCATGCTAGAGAGTGGATTCAAAATTAATGAATGCGACAAGTGTGTTTATGTAAAAGACACAAGTAGTGGATATGTAATCTTGTGTTTATATGTTGATGATATGCTTATCGTTGGCAGTAACGACAAGATGATCAAATCTAAGAAGACATGTTGAAATCAAAATTTGACATGAAGGATATGGGTTTGGCTGATGTGATCCTTGGTATAAAGATCATACGAACTCAAAATGGACTTGTGTTGAGTCAAGCACATTACGTGGACAAAATTCTTAATACTCATAATGCGGAGGATTCCGGCCTAGCTAGAACTCCAATTGACACCAGCAAGCATCTATCTAAAAATAGAGGCGCAGGTGTTGCCCAATTAGAGTATTCAAGAATTATTGGCATGTTAATGTACTTAATGACAAGTACCCGACCTGACTTAGCATATGCTGTTAGCAGGCTAAGTAGGTATACTAGTAATCCAAGTTATGCACATTGGGGAGCTATGACTTGGGTACTTCATTATTTGAGATACAGTCGCGATTATGGACTGCATTATGAAAGATATCCAGTTGTTATAGAAGGATACAGTGATGCAAATTGGATATCTGACATAAAGGATTCTAGATCGACTAGTGGATACGTGTTTACACTAGGCGGGGCAGCTATATCTTGGAAGTCTTTTAAGCAAACTGTTATAGCTAAGTCCACGATGGAATCAGAATTTATCGCGTTAGATAAATGCGGACAAGAGGCGGAATGGCTACGACAATTCGTAGAGGACATACCAAGGTGGCCTAAACCGGTAACGGCCATTAGTATACATTGTGATAGTCAATCGGCAATTGGCAGAGCTCATAGCATAGTGTATAATGGAAAGTCTAGACATATCGGTCGTCGACATAATTCGATACGACAACTACTCTCAACAGGAGTTATCTCAATTGACTATGTGAAGTCAAAGGATAACATCGCGGATCCGCTTACGAAAGGCTTAAGTAGAGAGTTAGTTAGTAAGTCGTCTAAAGGAATGGGACTAAAGCCCCTGAAGGAATGAGTTTCTATGAAGGAAAACCTAACCCAGTTGACTGGAGATCCCAAGATCTGGGTTCAATAGGATAACGTAATCATAGAAATGTGGGGGAAGTCACGTCAATGTGGGGGAGTTACTAAATATTGTAACTTCCTAGTCCATTCCTATAACAAATGTGACTTGTTGAGAGGTTAAACATATGGCTTTAATGATTCAGGATGAAATCACAAAGCATAATGATTCAAGATGAAATCACAAAACATATGTTTTTAATGATTCGAGATGAAATCACCTATGTGAGAGAGAAGTGGGGTCGCTTCGAAGGGAATTGTGGGAGGCGCAATTCCTAAGAGCTCTTGCAGAACCAGGCTAGTATTCATGACCATAACGAATACGACTATGAGGACTTGACAAGGTCAGGGAGAGTCTTGTGTGAGTGTGTATTGTTGTCTACATAAACAGATGTTGAGTTCAAGGACATCGCGTCTACTCAGATCTAGGAGACTAAGTGCATCTCACAAGGGAAGGTTCAAAGGGTCACACCTACCTATCCTATGCAAGACTTAACCGCAGAAATTTCGTGGAAACTTTTGTGTGTTTTCGACCGATCTCCATTCATGTGGGGGATTGTTGGAAAAATGAGTTTTGCAAAGTGGTTTTTTGCAAACTTTGGACATAATTTAATGTATGTATATGTTACATATATTTATGTTTCTTGGGGGCGTTTTGTTCTCCTCCAAGAGAGCTTCGCAACGAGCTAAAGTATGTCCAAAGTGGAGTAGAAATGAATGAGATATCGTGTCTCAAAGTGAGGCATGTGAAACACAAAATGGAAAAGTCCCACATCGCTCAAAATAAGAAATGAATGCTTGTTTATAAGGAAATGTTGGTATTTGCTTCCAAATTCCTTTAGGTGAGCTATGCTCCCACTCCTACGTGCGCGCGCGCAGGGGGGTGCAGATTATGGGATTTCTAGGCCAAAATGGGTTCGAAGCTTCTGAACTCATGCGAGCCCGCGCGACCTGCGGACACGAATGCAGCTCCGAAATCACGCCTACGTGCGAAAATTTTTGCTGCAGATTTCGTGTTGATAAGTTTCCATATTTGTGTCCATTTATTTTTAGAACTGATTTAAACTTAGAGAACAAGTTTATACATAATCGGTTTTATTAAATGGAATATATCAAATCGTGTTAAAGCTTTTAACAAATTATGCATATCCGTTTATTTTTGGCTGATATCTTGTCTTGGTGACCAAGATAGGTTTAGCCTATATAATAAACAAATTCTCATTCAGTTTTTGATATCCAAAAAACGCAGCTCATTACCTGCCGTGTTCCAGCAAGCTTTTCGATCAGAACCACACAAGAACTTCCGTGAATTTTCAGGCAAGTTGTTAGGTCCGGTTGTACAACAGCTTTGTACGTTGTACCCTGGGAAACAGACGGCGAATCTGTTTTAAGGGAATCGTGTTTAACACGAGCCTCGTGCTTTTACTGCTTTCGTTTAATTTACGTTAAATAGTGTCAGTCTTCTGCTTCTACTCCTTGCTGTCTGTTATTTAATTTTCTGTTATTTACATTCTGTTATTTATTATAATCTGATTATATTAATTAAAGTGTAGACCGTTTCCCACATTAACAAACAAGTCCTACTCAACTAATACCTTACAAGGAACTTTATAAGTCATGCCCGCCCATCGGGCTTGACTTATAATTATTGTTGGCATATTTTTTTATAGCGAAATATGGGTGATCAAGAATGGAAAAATGGACATGTTGAAAGAAAGAATTATATTTTCTGAAGAAAAATAAAATGAATGAATACACGTAAAAAACTTACACCATCAATGACTACAGGTTCAATCAGAGGCTGTCTCCTTGAATATGGACAACAATATCATACTTTTTAGTTACACCAGTCAATCATTTCATTATCGTGATTTTTGTACAAATTCAGCATAAAACCATGATGGATTAATGATTAACAGACATTCTCATTTACATGTTTATTTAAGATGAATTTAGTTTATCCTCGAGTTCTTTGCTAAACTTTACAAATTGATACATATCGTATAGGATCTGATATTTTGACAATAAAATTCATTCCATGCATCTTTTGGGTATTAAGTGAGGATAACTACTTCATGAACAATCAAAGCAAATGAGAAAACATCAAGAATCTTGCCATAAGTTCCCGACGACATACTTCAGGAGCCATATATCGATCTGAAAGAAATAAAGAAAATAATTATATAAAATCCAAAAAAATTTCGACCACTTTATTATTAGAAAAAAGGGACAAGTTTTAATACATGATCAGTCATTTTGTAGCCATAAACATCCTTCTTTTGTGCAATTTTGCTCAAGCCAAAGTCAAATAAACGGTTATCGAATATGAGAGAAAAAAAGTTTTAAAGTGGTACGCAAGAACAAAGTATCAAAGCATAGCCACCCCGATGGGTGAGCAAGCCTTTTGAATATCGTTAAAAAAACATAAGTTAACGAAAAATATGCTATTTATGAATCAACCTTTATAAATTTACAAAATGAATCTTAGATACAGCTACGATCACTTCTAACATTTGCATTATTGTGAAATTTAAAGTTAATAAAGAGCTTATTTGTTTTCAAAAGTTATTTGCTAATAATTATGAGCGTGTAGACACAGATGCTTCACACTTGATAATAATCTAAATACATAAACCGCAATTCAGATAGATAGCCAAATGTAGCAATGCATTCGATTAAAAGACTCCGGAATATTTTTGGTACATAGTGAAAGAATGTCATGAATTACTAAATAATCAAATGAAAAAAAAAATAAACTAAAGACATGTATATACCTCTGAACTGGTAAACCCACATACGGTTTCGAACTCTGTTAACGCCAAAGCCATTTTAATGCTACACGTATTAAATTCACATCGATTCATTTTACATGTTTTAACTAATATTGCAACCACGCAGATCCATCCTATCATTGCCTTAAGTCATGTTGCTGAAGTTCGAGGGAATGGCCAGTAAGATTAATCAATATAATCTAAAACATGAATTAAAAGTAGCGTATTCAATAAATATACAATTCAAGCGACTTACATTTCGTTTGACCAGTCACCAGCGTGACCCGTTTTAACAATGAAACCGGACTCAAATCAACCCATTCATGATCAAACTGGTTGAGATTTCACCATTATTGTAGACCTTAAAGACATGTAAATTGCGTGAAATGCATATATAAGAAGCCTGATTGGAGTGGACCTATAATGTATTTTATTTTAGATTGGCTTATGGCCAAAAGTTCTTTATAGATCCAACTTTTACAATAAAACTCATCAAGCAATCTTAGCCACTTATTTTTTTTATCAAAATAAAAAAAATAAACTTCCACCATTTTTTTAAAACTTAAATATTTCGCAAACCGTAAATCGTCAAGCTACAAAAAAAATACCATCGCGACGAGAATTAAATTATCTTTCTATAGACATGCATTGTTATATACTTTCGACGAACTTTTTTTTCGATGAACTTTATTTTTTTCGCCCAGAAAAATCATATATGATTCGTAAGAATCATATATGATTCGATTTTAACAAATCATATNGGGCGGAAATTTTGAAAAAAAAAAAAGAAAAAGAAAAAAGTTCATCGAAAAAAAATTCGTCGAAAGTATATAACAATGCATATCTATAGAAAGATCATTTAATTCTCGTCGCGATGGTTTTTTTTTTTTTTCTTTTTTTTTTAGCTTGAAGATTTACCGTTTGCAAGATATGTTGTTTTGGAAAAAAATGTGGAAAATATAAATAGGTGGCTATGATTGGTTGATAGGTTATATGGCATTTATGGGTTTTATGGCAGTTCCGAAATATAGTAAAACATGATGTTAAACATTTTAGCCCAACGGTCCCAAGCATCCTTTAGAATTTATTTAATTACCTGGTTTTGTTCTTGAGGTAGGGTGTTCCAATCCATTTGATATGAGTAACCTGGTATTTAACTTTCAACGAAAGAAATTAAAACGCAATAACGTTGATCACGGAAAATGTGACTGAAAAATCAAATGTGATATGCTTTTCTTGATTAACCAAATTAAAATTCATTACACAAACTGAATTCGAATAACCCATAACGTTCAAAATAAGAGTTATGCTCGTTGTCATTAGCAAAATCCTAAACTATATTAGATAATTACAACCGGGTTTGTAGTTGTTATTGCGATCTGTCAGGTGTAGGACTGGATCTCGCGAGTAACGGACACGGATACCTTTAACTCGTCACCCACATACGCGTTTTTTTTCTTTCCCGTCACCCATCCTTTTGTACATTTTCCCCATGCCCGCGCATCCTCGATGTAAGCTCGATCATGAAAGTCTTTCGACTGTTCTCCATACTGACCCTTCATAAGGCCAGCTGAAATTGCGGCAATGTTCTTCTTCACTTGCAACGCAGAACGAAAAAAGTCATGCCGAAAAATATGTAACATATTTAATATATTTATGGTTTCTTTAACAAAACTGGATGTCAACCGAATAATGCTATGATTTATAAGTTTTATATGTCTTGTTAAATAAACATTATAAGTAAATTTACTTATAAGAAGTTTACACATAATGGCTTTGTGAATAGAAATATAACCATAAGCAAACATTAACTTTAGAAACAAAAAATAAATAAATAAAATAAAATAAGCTGAGAATTGTATATACATAAAATTGAAGTTCATTCATTCGTAGAGCCTATGTAAACACTTAAGCGGTTAAAAGTTTATCTAAGTGGAATAATAGATAAACAACGATTGCAGTCATCTAAGAATTGGAATATCGTATTGTCAAATCTACATATCCAACATGCGGGTATATGCCAAACGATAAGAAAATTGTTTCTGAATTGTAACTTGTAAAGGAATTACTTACAAAACTTCCATCTTCATCTTGAAGCGAAACGAAGAAAAACAGCCCATGAAGAACAAAAGTTGTTACCCTGAAAGGTTGCCTAAAAGTTCAGCCCGTGGAGTCCCGTAAATCGTGACATGCTAGTTAAGCTGAAAACCGAGTAAAATGACACACGTCTGGAAAATCTGCAATAAAAGAGCATGTTGAAGTTGTAATATTGGTAGGATTTTTCAATTAAGACGTGCAAAGTCAATATTAAAGTTAAGAACCATTGAAACCTTGAAAATGATGTAACTGGGAGACAGTAGTCTTGCTGAAGCACCCGACTCGGTTCTTCCAAGAGCAGGTCAGAGTAGCGGACGGAGAGACAGACGGGAGTGACATCATCGACGACGCCATCTGAAACAAATACAGAAGAAAATTGAAATCACCAGCTGTACAAAAGAGCTTCAAAAGTTCAGTAATAAAAAAGAAATATTTTTGCACAAAGTTAATGTCGCGAAAATCGATATTAGCATCTCACCATAACAATCCTTTAATGGTTCTAAGGGAAAACATGCCCGAGATCTTAAAATAATCTGAAAAGCCACGGGTGCAGGAGCTGAAATTAATTTTGGTTTGGTTCGGATAACCTAGTTCCTTATGTTTACGGGGATTTAGGTATGATTGAGTTTGTTTTTAATGAGTACTCATCCAGATCTTTCTTTGAGTCACTCAATCCCACATTGGCCAAGCATTCTTCTATAGAAAGAGGAGGCAACTCTCTTGTTTTTCTCTTCAAATTCTGCTTATGCCAATCACTCTTAAAGTGTTGTCTATACTGTTTAGCATCCCCAACGACTGCATATTCTGTTAAAGACGCAAGCTCGTCCAACTCTTCAAATGGAACCACAAAAAATGCAAATGCTATTTAAAATAGCACAGCAGTAAGTAGATTTAACAGCAACATGTTATCGAAAAGATGTTACAAATCAGCAGTTGTATGACCTTGGGTCATTGGGCGTGTGCGTTCACTATTCGGCTGCGAGTTAGAAGTAGGTGATATTGTTTGTCCACATGCACCTGTAATAGTAGCAATCAAGAGTGAGATTTTAAAGCAGGAGTGCTGCTTAAAAGAGAAAAAAGATTCAGTATAAAAGATGCATTAAGTTAACAGAAAGCTAAAGTATGTGGTCGTTTGCCTATAACAGATAACTGTGTGTTGTCGTCATGACTATGTGGGAACCTATAGCAGTACTTGCAAGTGCTTCTGTTAGTGAAAAGTTATTTCTAAAATAAAAGTTTGACATTTCAGAAGTGAGCATCTTAAGCAAAGGATCCACAACAGATTAAGTTGAAGCAATCAAAACACTTTTAGTCCAAAATGTTAATTTTGTAAATAATTTGCATGTCACGGGTTTTTGAAAAAATGTTGAACTTTTTTTAAATAAATCACCAATAAACGCATGGTTGTTTAAGGTAAGGAATCCCATACACTCCCTTACACTTACATAGATAAGCTCTAAGATAAGCAGGCACAAACACTCTCTAATTACATAAAGAATTAATATTTTCAATACCCAAACATTGACGACTAAGTATCTACTTGCTACTTGAAACACAATAAACAAATATTGAATTCCATAAAAACTATCAAAACATCCCCTAAACAAAATACTATTTTCAGAAATGCTCAAGCTGTTTAGCAATCTAGAAAATAGGAAATGCAAGCAAATAATGATTATTAATGAAAATGCAAAGCTGTTTGGCTCTATGTAACACTCAAAAGGGCTTAAGCTGTTATAGAGGTTGAAGATATCAGTATGTTTATGTCTATAACTATTAGTTGCCAGCACAAATGATACACCTGTACAGCAAAATCGTCCCCACGCCCAAAATAGCTTCTTTCTACAAACTTATTTTAAATCGACGATCTAAGAGTAGCTACGTATTAGAATAACCATGTAATTACATATTCAAATTCTGTAGTAGCATCTCAATTATTCAAAGACAGTGCCAAACACCCCTTATAAAAAATTACATTTACATGAAGAGCTAATTAGAAATGGTTCTTTTTAGTTTACAAAAGAGTTCAAATGAACATATAATCACAGTTCTTTTGCAATTTTTCCTAAGTCAATCAAAATTAAACGTTCTCGAATTTATATAATCATAGTCATAAAGATAATCACTTTCAAAACATAATGCCAAGCACCAACTTTGAAAAATCTATTAATCTTAGTTTCGACACAGCTACTCTCAAACTATTATCGTAGATTACTTCATTACTTGACCCCTAAATAATCATGCAATCCAAAAAAGTTGACTATACCCAAACTATATAGATAAGATAGAAGGAAAGCATATGAATGTTCGTTTTCGTTGTACTCACCTTGATACCAGCTGATGAGTGTGCAAATACTCATCATTTTTTGTCAATATAAACTGCAAAAACATCTGAAAACACTCAGAAATACATCAAAATACAGAAAATATCCCAAAGATCGTGTTTTACATGTTTTAAATGCAAAATGATTAAAAACAGATGAAAATCGTACAAAGTTTGCGTAATTGGCAGTTTCAGTCCCCCAACTTACAAAACTTGACAAAAATAGTCCTTGAGCATTTATTTTGAAATGAAAAGTCAAACCAAGTCCTTAAAAATCAAAAAGATCTTCGGGAGAAAAGCTTTTAAAAATTTACACTAAGGTCCCTCAAGTTTCAGAGATTGGCAACTTTGGTCCCCGGATATTTCATCTT
>LBNU01012035.1:2130-29354 GCA_014162995.1 Artemisia annua
ATAGGGAAGGAAGGGAGTGTTGCCCTATCCTTCTCCTATAAATAGGACATAATGTAACTCTTTCATTTTGTTGGTTAATTTCATATCTTAAGCAAACTATTGTTCTTTCATCTTTCATATTGATCTTAATCAACCAAGTCTATTTCTCATCTCATTTCTTTCATTTGAATACTTGTGTTTACTAATATGGTGACCTAACACCTAGACACGGCGAGTTGACGGCGTCAGGACTTATAACCTAACGCCGTCAGAATGTATTTTCTATATATATTTTAGGATTTTTCTTCATTAAGGTGTGCAACTTTTGGGAGAACTTTAGGGATAAACCCTAGGTCGAATTCTCAGCCTTTTTCAAGGGCTTTACACCCTTGTTTCATCAATGATTAATTAAAGATAAGTCTTCCATCAAATCATTCAATATGTCTATGTGTTGTGTGATTATATCTTATGCTTGTCTTTCAATTAATATGCTAGGCTAATTTTCTCTTGTGTTTGCTTAGATATAATGAAACCTAGCTGTTGATTACTTGTTGTTGGTTTGTTATTAATTATTGTGGGTGGGTGATTTCGATGTTAGGCTTAAGAAAACTGGCTAACTTCCAATTGGTGACTTGCTTGAACGTCTTAAGAAACATGAATCGGATGTGTACTACGATTATATGGTTCTATTTAATGCATAGGTAATTACTAGTGATTTCATACTTTGGATACTAAACGTGTCGCTATATAATGAAGTTTGCGCTTATAGAGTTAGGGAAGATTGTACACGGCCCTACAAATGGTATTAAGGAATACAACCCATCATCCACACAATTGCAACAAACCAATTAACCAGTAAAAGATAGCTAGGGAGTAGTGAAATCTAAGTAAACACACTTTTCTACATATAAGTTTCACAACCATTTTTATTTTCTTGTTATTTTATTTTATTTGCATTAGTAGTTATTTGGGTTAGTTGACTAGCAACTAATTCCGCCCACTCTTCCAAATACTCGAGATTTTACTTGCTTTCCATAAAACATAAAAATACNGTAAAAGATAGCTAGGGAGTAGTGAAATCTAAGTAAACACACTTTTCTACATATAAGTTTCACAACCATTTTTATTTTCTTGTTATTTTATTTTATTTGCATTAGTAGTTATTTGGGTTAGTTGACTAGCAACTAATTCCGCCCACTCTTCCAAATACTCGAGATTTTACTTGCTTTCCATAAAACATAAAAATACAAAAAGAATCATCCCTCACCCTTAGACTTAATTAGAGTAGCTTTCAATCCTAACGAACACTATTCCCCGAGAGAACGATCAATCCCCCGGTACTTGCCACTTCACTATACTACATCGGTCAGGTAAACTGCCTGGTGGGGATTGCAAGCTTCTCAAGATCCCTTGAGAGGTAAAACCTACTGCGTAGGCCGCAACCCACGCATCAAGTTTTTGGCGCCGTTGCCGGGGAATAAGTGTAAGGGAAATCTAAATTTGTTTATAAGAACGAATTGAACATGAATCGTAACAATGTAAAATGAACATACATATTAGTATTTGTTTGAGTCAAATGCTTGTATCGAGTCATAATGAAATTTTGCAGGATTCTAGGAATTAAGGTATTTGTTTTTCCAGAAATTTTCCGGAAACTAAACATAAAAATTCTGTCAGATTAGTTCTGACGGCGTCAGGCTTCACAACTTGACGGCATCAGGTACTAATTCCAGAAACGGTTTTAAAATTTAGTTTTTCTGCCGGGATATGAAATTTACTGCATCTTTAACTCCAGGAATCTGCAAACTTTCATTCCACAAGCATTATATCCTTATATAGATTTTACCGCCGATTTTATGCAAGGTTTGCCTAGATTGTTTTCTCAGGTTTAACAGGTTATATTGGACAAGAAGATGAACATGGAATCAAGTTTTTGGCGTTTCTTTAATCTTGAAGGTATCACATCATCTTGGAAGAGGATCTAACCGTGTTACCACACGATCCACACCAAACGAATCAGGGGAGTATTTGTTTCATTCTTTCATTTTATTTACTTTTACATCTTTTTATTGAACATTGGGGACAATGTTCGGTTTAAGTGTAAGGGGGGGGGGGTAAATGAAGACACCTTAGAAAATGCAATTACGCTTGATTTTTGGTTTGTTTAATGGTAGATGTGTAATAAAACTGAGAGAAATATTTGTTAGGGCAATTTTAGCACCAAATTTAAATTTTTTTACAACATATAGGAGTGACACTTTAGGCTTAATAAGCGTCTCTTGGATAGGAAGTTGTATTACTAGCACAAAAACTGTACCACTCAAAAATTTATGAATAAGGTAGTGACCATCCGAGTGTGAGATTAATTAACTAACGCGCCAGCGATCTAGTGTATGACTTGGTGACCATCCGTTATGCAAATAACGCGCCAGCGATCCAAGAAGTGCACTAGTAACCATCCGTTAGTTGAAGCGTCAAGGACTCGCGCTAGCGATCTACTAAGTTTATTTAGTATGCTTATTTGTGTACCGGTAGTATTTATATTCTAGAACTTGCGTTCGTGACCATCCCAAATTCGCTAGTGAGACTACATTCGTGTAGTTAGATTTACTACATGATAAGAGGCATTAGGATAAACCCTTGTTTTACACCTGTATTGTTATAATTACATTGGCTGCATTGGTCAAGTAATTTTCCCACACCCTTAGCGTTGTACTCATTTTTAGTACACGATACCCCTAGTACACCCCTCAGAGCCTATCTTTTCATTTGTTTACAATCCACCCCAAATGTACACCCAAATCGCCTTAGCCTACCTTGTATGCACTTATCTTTAGTGCATTATTGTGACAACATTTGTTTAAACCCTTAGTTAATTGTCTTATTGATTACATGGTTGCTAAGTCGATTCATATCTTGTACATATTGTTTTGGGACGATTGGGACTCATGGGTAAAGTACTAGTGTAATGGAGTAATGGGGAAGAAGTCGATTATTACCCCCATATGTGCGTTAATATTTTAAAATACTCCAAGTTTTTCGATTATCTTGATTCGAGTCATTAGAATAGTCATCTGTAAAGTATGTAAAAGTTCAAGTGTAAGGGGAGAACCGAGGCCCCTATGATGTATTATTTTGGATGGTAGGGCAAGAGTGTATGAAAAAAAAAATCAAAAATAAAAAAAATCAAAAAAACAAGAAAAATGAAAAAAAATATGGAAAAAGAAGAAGAGAAAAAAACATACGGACTACCATCCCGTTTCATTTTATGTTTATTTATGTTTTTGTTATTTTCTTTTTAGCTTAAGTTGATTCGAGTCTTGGCTTAGTAACACCACATTGTGCATGTATTTGATCAAGATAGTTAACTTGCCACCACTAAAAATATCCTTTATTCCAAAAAACCGTGTTTATCATATCCCTACACCTAACAACCCTTGAAAAGCCCTCTTTGATAGTTTATCCTAAGTGCTTACGTCAAATGGAGGAGGTTTTAGATCCTTTCCCAAGCCTATGGTAATCTATTTGCTAAGGGCTAGTGTATGATTTCCGTACTTTTTATGACTAGGGTGGAATAACTATTTGTTGTAATTACTTTTATATTAGTGTTAAATGACACCTAGCTCATATTTTGATTAGAATAAAAGCGCATTTGCTTGAGGACAAGCAAATCTCAAGTGTAAAGGTGTTTGATGAGACGAAAAGTGTTACGCTTTTAGGGGGTCATTTAATCCCTAAATCATTATTTTATGATCAAATATTGCCTTAAATCGTTCCTTTTGTCATTTTACGTACTTTCAGGAGGAATTCTCGAAAACATTGCATTTTGGACGTTTTTGGAGCATAAAAGTGAAGAAAACGACAAAGTCTCAAATCAAGCTGGAATTCCTACCTGACAGCGTCAGGCTTTGGACGCCGACGCCGTCACCTAAAGATAAAGGAGTGGATTCAGACTCTACTAGACGACCAAGGAAGGACTCAACACATTTACACCTGACGGCGTCAGGTGTTACAAGTCCTAGGCCATCATGTGTTAAGCTAAAGAGAGACTGCCCAGAAGGTTTTAAAGGCGAAAGGCGTCAGAAGTAGATCTAGGAGATCCGACAACCCTAGACACGGCGAGTTGACGGCGTCAGGACTTATAACCTGACGCCGTCAGAATGTATTTTCTATATATATATTTTAGGATTTTTCTTTATTAAGGTGTGTAACTTTTAGGAGAACTTTAGGGATAAACCATAGGTCGAATTCTCAGCCTTTTTCAAGGGCTTTTCATCCTTATTTCATATATTATTAATTAAAGATAAGTCTTCCATCAAATCATTCAATATGTCTATGTGTTGCATGACTATATCTTATGCTTGTCTTTCAATTAACATGCTAGGCTAGGTTTCTCTAGTGTTTGCTTAGATCTAATGAAACCTAGCTATTGATTACTTCTTGTTGGTTTGTTATTAATTGTTGTGGGTGGGTGATGTCGATGTTAGGCTTAAGAAAACTGGCTAACTTCCAATTGGTGACTTGCTTGAACGTCTTAAGAAACAGGAACCGGATGTGTACTACGATTATATGGTTGTATTTAATGCATAGGTAATTACTAGTGATTTCATAGTTTGGATACTAAATGTGTCGCTATATAATGAAGTTTGCGCTTATAGAATTAGGGAAGATCGTACACGGCCCTACGAATGGTATTAAGGAATACAACCCGTCATCCACACAATTGTAACAAACCAATTAACCAGTAAAAGATAGCTAGGGAGTATTGAAATCTAAGTAAACACACTTTTCTCCATATAAGTTTCACAACTATTTTTATTTTCTTGTTATTTTATTTTATTTGCATTAGTAGTTATTTGGGTTAATTGACTAGCAACTAATTCCGTCCACTCTTCCAAATAACCGAGATTTTACTTGCTTTCCATAAAACATAAAAATACAAAAAGAATCATCCCTCACCCTTAGACCTAATTAGAGTAGCTTTCAATCCTAACGAACACTATTCCCCGAGAGAATGATCAATCCCCCGGTACTTGCCACTTCACTATACTACATCGGTCAGGTACACTGCCCGGTGGGGATTGCAAGCTTCTCAAGATCCCTTGAGAGGTAAAACCTACTGCATAGCCTGCAACCCACGCATCATTTATGTTATAATTTGTGCCGTACATATGCTTTGGTTGGGCCCTTTTGGGCTGGGTACATTGCCATTTTTGTACCATGAATCAACAACAACGTAAATATACTTATATACCACTAATCTTTTTGAGCAAATACTTATATAGTTATACTACTAATCATCAAAGGTTTTATCCGTTTATGTGCTTGAAAAAAGTTGTAATATTTGGTTAAATTATGAATGAATATTTTTATTAATAAAATTTTAATTCTAGTTAAATATATTTTTTATTTAATTTAATGAAAAAAAATGTGGGGTCTAGGGGTGCACGACGGCACTAGAATCTTGTGTTCTAGAAGGGAGGGGTGTTTTTGGTGTTGTGGTGAATTATGGTTGTATAAGAAAATGTGATGATGTGGTAGCACTTTTCCCATAACACGAACAGGACGGCTTGCAGGGTACCTTATGCTCTAAAAGAGATGGAACAAGGGAGCATGGTTCATCAAATTTTAAAATAATAAAACCTTAAAATGTGGTAAAAGGTGGCATGGTTCTTACATTATTTTAATTCACACTTTAACACTAGCTTAGATATAAAAATATATAAAAAGGGTGTGCATAGGGACGGGGATTATTGTCGGCCAAAGAATGGGGAAAAGGAGGGGGACAACAATGTTTTTACTTTTCTATCATGATCCAAGTTGTTGTACACGATTCACCTTAAAAAAAATTTCCTATTCACCCCGGGGGCGACTAGCTCTCAAAAAAACTTGGGCAACTCCCACCATTGTTGGATAAGTGTCCCTATGCTTGGGCCCACATTATACTTACATAGTACTAGTTACCCATGTTATTTCTTGAGCGACTGGACCCACATTTCTTGGACGACTTGACCTTTTTGACTTTTAATTAACTTACATTTTTGGTATTTGTGGTTTGCTTGATATTTCATTTTTGATCATTGTAGTTTTATTATTATTATTAATATACACATTCAAAAAGTGTGAGAAAACCATAAACACAAACACAAATCTGAGAAACACAAATATATACACTTTCAATTCTTCTTTATTCTTTTTCCAAACACAAACACAAATCTGAGAAGCCCAAATATATACACAAATCTTTATAGATTTACACAAGAAGATTAATAAAAAGTTTTAAACCAAACACAAAAGATCTCCGGCGAGGCAAAGCAGATTCCGCTGTGGCAAAGCAGATTCCGGCATCGGTAGGTAAGAATATTCCGCCAGCGGCTACAAAGATCTATTAAAAAAAAGAGAGACATAGATCTATGAAAAAAATACTTAGATCTACATATAAAAACATAGATCTATTATAGAGGATGCGGAGGCGGTGGGGGTTGGTCATCACGGTGGAGGTGGGGGTTGGTCACGATGGTGAGTGGGTCAACTTGAGTTGATTATCTTGATGGTACCGTCACCGAGAACAACAAACCTCAGATTTGAAGCAAAAGCAATATAGTGGTGTTTATTGAAGGTAGCTTCAGATCTTGTTATAGATGGTGTATTTTTCTTTTTCTTTTTTTATAAAAGATTTTTAAAGGGTTTTATGGGTTTTTTAGTTGTTGAAAAAACCCTTTAATTTTTATTTTTTTTTTGGCTGGTGACTAGAAACACAGTTTTTTTTTGTAAAGATTGGTTGAATTTGAGGAAGAAATATGAGATGTATTCATCCTGGTGGGACAAAAATATAGGACACCTTATGGATTTTATATGTGTAATTATTAACACAGTATGAAAAATATATTCTTTTTTTTCTGGGTAGATTATCCATAGGGTGGGTGTTTGATTAAGGAATGAGATAAGATTTGTAAATGTGTGTATTAACTAATTTATAAAAAGAGAAAGAATGTGTGTGACAAAAATGAAATACCAAGCAAACTACAAGGACCAAAAATGTATTATTTTAAAAGATTATACTTTTTGACAAAAAGACAAAATAGGCTTAGTCGCCCAAGAATGTAGGTCCCAGTCGCCCAAAAATATGGTAGCTTTAGTGGTACTTTGAAAGTACATGGTGGGCCACATCATAGGGACACTTGTCCAACAATGGTGGGAGCTGCACAAGTTTTTTTGAGAGCTAGTCGCCCCCGGGTTGAATAGGGGAAAAAATTTTTTTTGGTGAATGAGGCACAACTACTTGTACCGTCGGGGCATTTAGGGAATTTGGCCGTTTGTAAAATATGGGAGTGTGGAGGGGGGATAACGATAGGAGAATGGTTTTTCTATTATAAAATCCATAAAGCCCTAAAACTAGCTTACAAGACATGTGTTTAAGATTAAATATTTTGCAAGGTAAATGATACATCGAAATGGTTTTATATTTGTGTGTTGTTGTTGTGGAAGTCAAAAGGGAACAAGAAAAGAAAATTTTAAAATATCTGTATTACATATAAAGCAAGAATAACTCTTTTTTCAAAATTTTAAGACTTACACGAAATTAAGCATGATTTACAATACTTTAATGCACCCAATTTTCAGAATTACAACAAAGTAAGCATATTGTACAACAAAATAAAACTTTGTGTCATTTTAAGACCAAAATTCTATCAAACAACATTAATGATATTAAAAACACCCCTTCACAAAAATTTACAACCATTTAAGCACAATGTACAATAGCTGCAACCAATTTTCAGATTTACAACAAAATAAGCATAGTGTACATCAAAATAAGCATGATTTTATTTTCAGACTTATAACATTAATGCTATTAAAGTGGTCAATATTATTAATAACTATCATGACTACTACTTACAGGAAAAGAAATATAATGTACAACACTTTAATGCACATAATTTTGAGACGTACAAGACAAGAAGTATAGTGTGCAACAAAACACAGCATTAATGCTATTTAATGTAGTCAATTATTTAACTGGTCAATAAATACAATTAATACAGTTATTAAAACACCCTTTACATAAGAAATATAAATTATCAAGCATATTGTACAACCAAATTAAACACAATTTCTTCATTAAATTTCACTACTACAAATAATAAAGCACATTATACAAACTAGCAGGGTACCCGCGCGATGCGGCGGCGTGTACCCTGTAATATAATTTGCGGCGATGAATATCTCGAATTATTGTTTCGGGTTGATGGATCTCATATTTTTGTTTTGGAAGCTTAATATTTGGGAAGCTTAATTATATTGTATATTGTGGTTAAAAAGTTATATTTTTTGTGAATGAGTGTTTCTAATAGTGTATTAATTGTATTAATAGTCTATATATATATTTTTTGATGAAAGGGTGGAAGCTTAATTGGAAGCTTAATTATATTGTACATTATGCTTAAATAGTTGTATTTTTGGGTGAAGGGGTGTTTTTAATAGTATATTAATTGTATTAGATGAATAGTGTTTTTATATTTTTATGTGTGCTTTAAGTATTTGTAAACTATGTTTTATAAGTAGTATTTACTTAAAATCTATATTAGGAAATCTTAAAAAATTAATAGGAGGGAAGTGTCTAAATGCATTATAAGTAGTATAGATATTCAAGCCCGAACGGGCAAAGGGCCAAATGGGCTTGAGCCCGAACGGGCGCGGACCAAACGGGCTCGAGCCCGAACAGGCACGGGCCAACGGGTTCGAGCCCGAACGGGCACGGGCTATACGAAATTCTTGATATCCGAAATTTATTTTCAAAAGGAACATAATAAACTAAAATATGTTATTCATCAAAAAAATTTATTTCTGGGTACCCGCCGCTGCAACGCGCAGATACCCTGCTAGTATTGTAATAAGTATTGTTGTGTATTAGTTTAGGCATTTGAGGTATTGGGTATGTTTTGTACGCATTTAAATTGCAAAAGAAATGTGTTTACGTATCAAACATACTTTTTTTAAAACCTTAAAAGTATAAATGAGTTTGTAATGACGATAATATGTCAAACATGAGTGGACTAAACTTAGTCTGAAGCAATTGAGCATGAATTGTTGTTTTCTTGTTTACGCGACTTATTAAATAGTTTTATTTTTTGGGGTTAAAGGGATAATACCCGGTGAATATATTATAATAAAAAGAGTTTAAGAACACGAAGAGTAGCAATGAACTACTCTTAGAACAAAAACTACATGGACCAAACACCCTTGATCCATGACAACCAAGATAAAAACACCTACAAGTTCATGTGATTACATGAAGAATAAATCATGTAATTGTATCTCCAACCTCAATTTTCCACGTCTGCTTGAGCTTGACCACTTGAGCACTTTCCTTGAACTTGATCGTTGCAATCTTCAATCTCACCGTGTTCAGAATGATGTTCGATACCTCCTCCGGTTTCTTCACAGGTTTACAATGACTATGACCATTTCGTTCCTGCCAAATAAAATAAGAGGTAGCTGCAAGTAACAAACGCCCCACAATACTTGTTACCGAATTACATTTAGAAATAGGAAGAAGCCAGTCCATCACGTCATCCCATATGGGAGAAATAATTGGAAGATCAGCCTCCTTTAAAACTATTGACCACACCTTATCGAGAAAGGGCATTCGAAAAACAAATGAACATGAGAATCACGTTGCCCTTTACACAACAGGCATTGGAGAAGGTTTAAGTCGACATGAATGCCGACATGCCATTGCTTCAATCTATCTTGGGTAGTAGACTTACTAATACTTTTACGTAAAGGTAATTATGTAAACTTCAAAATAAAATAATTTTGAGTTTAGAGATAAATATTGACCTGAAGTTTTCCGGGTTGTCACAAATAAAAACAACCTAATACAACAATATCAAAAGTTAGGAGGATTTTTTTTTTAACTTGTTCCTTCATGAAGCGCGCCTCTTCCTTAAACACGCGTATTTACTCACGAAGCTTAAATGTATTTTGGCAACACTAGAGAGANGGGCCAAATGGGCTTGAGCCCGAACGGGCGCGGACCAAACGGGCTCGAGCCCGAACAGGCACGGGCCAACGGGTTCGAGCCCGAACGGGCACGGGCTATACGAAATTCTTGATATCCGAAATTTATTTTCAAAAGGAACATAATAAACTAAAATATGTTATTCATCAAAAAAATTTATTTCTGGGTACCCGCCGCTGCAACGCGCAGATACCCTGCTAGTATTGTAATAAGTATTGTTGTGTATTAGTTTAGGCATTTGAGGTATTGGGTATGTTTTGTACGCATTTAAATTGCAAAAGAAATGTGTTTACGTATCAAACATACTTTTTTTAAAACCTTAAAAGTATAAATGAGTTTGTAATGACGATAATATGTCAAACATGAGTGGACTAAACTTAGTCTGAAGCAATTGAGCATGAATTGTTGTTTTCTTGTTTACGCGACTTATTAAATAGTTTTATTTTTTGGGGTTAAAGGGATAATACCCGGTGAATATATTATAATAAAAAGAGTTTAAGAACACGAAGAGTAGCAATGAACTACTCTTAGAACAAAAACTACATGGACCAAACACCCTTGATCCATGACAACCAAGATAAAAACACCTAAAAGTTCATGTGATTACATGAAGAATAAATCATGTAATTGTATCTCCAACCTCAATTTTCCACGTCTGCTTGAGCTTGACCACTTGAGCACTTTCCTTGAACTTGATCGTTGCAATCTTCAATCTCACCGTGTTCAGAATGATGTTCGATACCTCCTCCGGTTTCTTCACAGGTTTACAATGACTATGACCATTTCGTTCCTGCCAAATAAAATAAGAGGTAGCTGCAAGTAACAAACGCCCCACAATATTTGTTACCGAATTACATTTAGAAATAGGAAGAAGCCAGTCCATCACGTCATCCCATATGGGAGAAATAATTGGAAGATCAGCCTCCTTTAAAACTATTGACCACACCTTATCGAGAAAGGGCATTCGAAAAACAAATGAACATGAGAATCACGTTGCCCTTTACACAACAGGCATTGGAGAAGGTTTAAGTGGACATGAATGCCGACATCCCATTGCTTCAATCTATCTTGGGTAGTAGACTTACTAAATACTTTTACGTAAAGGTAATTATGTAAACTTCAAAATAAAATAATTTTGAGTTTAGAGATAAATATTGACCTGAAGTTTTCCGGGTTGTCACAAATAAAAACAACCTAATACAACAATATCAAAAGTTAGGAGGATTTTTTTTTTAACTTGTTCCTTCATGAAGCGCGCCTCTTCCTTAAACACGCGTATTTACTCACGAAGCTTAAATGTATTTTGGCAACACTAGAGAGAAATGTGGTTCTGGCATTGGTCGAAGTGGTGGTTCAGGGAGACGGGTGTGATACCAGAGAGAATAGCATTCTACGGTTCTTCATACCATAAGGGTGTGTTTTTTATTTTGTGGATTGGGCATAAGTGTTTGTTTTTGAGTTTGATGATTGCGCATCCACGGTGACTGAATTTGATGAACAAAGGTTTATGAGATGAGAGTTGAGGATGTAAGTGTAGTGTGGTGAATATATTTTACTAGTGAATTGGCAGGTTTATGTGTAAGTATGAGAATTTAATGATGCCATTATAAAGTTGCTAAGTGTATCTACAAACAAAATGTGTTTTCAAAGTTCCAAACACAGTTTTGTAAAGTTCATTTTAGTATCTGTTGATTTTAAAAGTCAAAATGGGTAAATCCAAACACCCCATAAACTGCATATTCAAACATAAGTGAACTGAGTAACCAATCTGTTTTTTGGAATGTTTGGAATGAACAGAGTGTTCATTTTGTGATCACATGAGTATTTGGTATTTATTGACTTTTAAAAGTCAAAACGGGTAAATCTAAACACCCCCCTATACTGCAGATTCAAACACAAGCAAAATGAGTAACCAAACTGCTTTTGGAATGTTTTTGGAATGAATAGAGTGTTCCTTTTGTGATCACATGAGTATTTGGTATCTACTGACAATTAAAAGTCAAAACAGGTAAATCCAAACACCCCCTTAACTGCATATTCAAAAACAAACTGCAAACTGCCAATGTTAATCTGGTATCTACAAAAAAAAGATATTTTAAAAGTTCCAAACACAGTTTTGTAAAGTTCATTTTTTGGTATCTATTGACTTTTAAAAGTTAAAATGGGTAAATCCAAACACTTCATAAACTACATATTCAAACACAAGCAAAATAGTACCCATACTATTTTTGGAATGTTTTTGAATTCAACAGTGTTCTTTTTGTGATCACATGAGTATTTGGTATTTGTTGACTTTTAAAAGTAAAAACGGGTAAACCCAAACACCCACTAAAATGCATGTTCAAACACAAACTGCAAACTGCCAATGTCAAACTGTTATCTACAAACAAAAGATGTTTTAAAAGTTCCAAACACAGTTTTGTAAAGTTCATTTATTGGTATCAATTGACTTTTAAAAGTCAAAATGTGTAAATCCAAACACCCCTTAAGCTGCATATTCAAACACAAATTGCAAAGTGCCAATGTTAAACTGTGTGGAAAATTAGAAGGGGGGTTGAATAGTTTACCGCTTTTTAACTTGTTAATCTTTGAAAAGCTTTACGTGTAATTAAGGATTCTAACTAATTAATAAGAGAGTATAAAAATAGAAACGATCAAACCACAACATGATTGTTTATCGTGGTTCGGCTACAAGGACTCTTTTTTCCTTGTCCTACATCCACGCCCCGAGTTTCCAACTCGAGAGTTTCAAGCACTAGTCAACAAGCTCCTTTCACTGGCGGACAAACCTTTACAATCGTCGCTTACACTTTATCCGGAACAAAGCTAGATACCGGGTCCTAGTTCAAGGTAGAACCAACCTAACGTCGCCTATCCACTATTTCCGACACTAAGCTAGATGTCGAATTCTTTTACAAGGGTACAACCACTCCCGTCACACTATGTATTTTAAGGCCTAAAATACTAACCGATCACTCTTGAATATACACAAACAAATGAAGTATAAACTACACTAAGTTTATATGAAGTTAAGCTAACAAGTCTTGCAACGTTGTGTTGAATACTTGTAACTTCTTGGATGAACTTGTGAACTTCCTTTCTACATAAGACAATCACACAAGTGAGTTTCTACTGAGTTAGATGAGAGTATATGTGTAAAATATGACTCTAAGTGACAGGGATTTTCTTGCAAGTGGTTTTGTATTTATACCCAAACAAACCATCAGTCTGGCGGATACGGCGGAACCAAAGAATGGGTTCCGCCCATATACCCCCAGGGTTCCGCCAGGTCTGACAGTCAAAGCTTACAAGAAAATCTTTCCATATCAAGCAATGTCACATCAAGTTACTTCTAGTCAAACACTCAAAGTTGGAATACTTCCAAAGTGTGTAAGAAGTCCTATGGAGAGTCAAACACTCGACCTTTCCATAAATGCATATGATGTGATGTTTATACTTACTATATTAAGAAATATAACAATGTTATTACTAATATGAAGTATAAAATCTAGTTATAAAGACTTAGAAACTAAAATGGTGTTTTACTATAAACTAATGTTTACACTTTGTCATTAACAAAACTTTAGGAAAGATCGTAAAATATAAATAACGTTTTTAGGCGATATTTGTATTAACAATCTCCCCCTTTTGTTGATGACAAAACATAAACTTTATTTATAAGTAAGCCACTAGTTTTAGTGTTAACTCTTATAAAGTTTGCATTAAAACTTGTTTTTGCTAAAATGATGTGATATGCAAGAGTTGGGAATGAGAACAAGTTTAATATAAATTCTCCCCCTTTTTGTCGAGACAAAAGGAAGAGTTGCGAGGCGGAATGACGAAAGTACTCCCCCTTGGACAATACTCCCCCTAAATGGAGTGCCAAGGTAGGAGACATGGATTTTGAACCTACAAAAAAAAGGTTAGTTTCCGCACATGATAAACAAAGAGAAGAGTTGCGATGCGGAAAAAATGCTCTTCCCATGCTCCCCCTTGAATATTACTCCCCTAAATTGAACTAACAAGGAAGGAATACATGGATTTTGATCCTACAAGAGAAGGTTAGTGTCACAAGATATATATGTTACCAAAGCAAGGTATAGTATAATCACAATACCTAAATGGTCAACAAACAATGCATACTTCATAGTAGAATGAATATCATTTCATGTAAAATTTGACTTTTAGAAAGTCAAAGACAAGAAATGATTTGTATACAATCCTACTTCTAAAAGTAAAAAGAAAAAAAAATAAAAAATAAAAAGAAACTGAGAACATAAAAACCTACTTCTATGAAAGAAACAAACATCACAATGTCCGCAATCATGGCGAGGAAAGTTTGGTGGAAGAGGGATTTCGTTTGTTGGTGGTGGATTACTTGTGCTTGATGGAGCAAACGTGGATGGTTGTGAGGTGTTCGTATTTCCTATACTCGGTGAGTTTGGAGATGTTGCCCATACGGATGCATTTATTTCCTCATGAGAAGGAAACATTGAATCAAAGTGTTGAGAAGGCTCTTGTGGTGGTTGTTGTTGTTGAACATAATGGCGGAAGCTTGGTTCTCCGTCAACAGGACCATGAATGAATTTGTAAATGGGGTGAAACACAAATGATTGTGGTTGTGTATGACCTTGATCTTGTGGAAAGATTGAGGGTCTAGCATAGCGGTAAGCCAAACTCTCTATCAATGATGGTTGATGAGGTTCATGATCCAATGACTCATTTGATTGAATCATTGGTTGTTGTTGGGTTTCCATTTGGGCGATGGTGTCAAAGAGTGACAATGATGGAGGGTTTGATGATCTAGGTGATAGGTCTTCTAGAGTTTCCAAATAGGGTAGTGGTGATGTTGGTGGTGTATGGAAAAGTTCCATTGGTGTAAGTGTTGGTGATTGAGGTGATGGAGTTTTTGATGGTTGAGTTTGTTGAGAAGGTGATGTTGAATCACTTGATGTTCTAGTTGGTGGCGGAATAGTGGCTATGTTGGTATTGCAATGCTTTGGAGAGGGTGTTGGAGTAGCAAGATTGAGCAAATCTTGTATAGTGATCACATTTGTATTGCAAGGTGTTGAAGATGGTGTTGGAGTAGCAAGGTTGAGGATATCTTGGATAGGTGAAGAAATGTCAAGAGATGAATCACTTGATGATGATGAGCTTGGTTTGATGGTTTTGTTGAAGCAACAAGGTTTTACACTAATCCTAGCGGTTTTTCTAATGGATCTTGATGATTCGGATGAGGTGTTGGATTTAGTCATCTCAAATCTTTGGTTAGCTAGAATTTTGGGATTGAGAGAAGTAATTGTGTTGGTGTGAGTTTGGTGTGTTCTAAGGTGGTCAAATTTATAGGGAGAACATGTCATGGAAAGGAGTGTTTGGATTTGATGTGTTCCATACAAATTTGATGGTTCCTAATCATTTGGAAGATTTCCAAGAACTTGTCAAATCATTGGAGGTCAATCCAATGAAGTTGGGTGGAGTGAAAGACTAACTTATGCACTCAATGCTATGTGATCATGGGAAGTGATTTGGTTGAAAATGTTCTAAGGATTTCAAGGATCCTTTTTAAGGGTTCCTTGGGTTAGTTATGGTTGAATTTGAATTTTGGCGGGAATAGGCTTCCTATTGGTTCTAGTGAGTAAAAAGGTTCGTAATGTGTTTGTTGGAGTTTAGGAAGGATGTTCCTCACTAAAGAAAATGATTTGGAGTTTAAAAAGAATGAAATTTTAGAAAAATAAAGGAAAATTTTCTGCAGGTGTCTGACGGAACCCTGAGATATCAAGGGCGGAACCCATTTGAGGGTTTCGTCTGATCCGTTGGGCCAAAACTGGGTCCCAGATTTTTACACTGGCGGAACCCTGTTGAAGGTTCCGCCGGTTCCGTCAGACCCCAAAAAGTTGACAGTCCGCATTTTTGACTGTCGAGACGATTTTCAATTTTTCCGAAAACTCCTAAAAATAAAAATTTATCACATATCTGATTAGGAAATGCAAAAAATGGGCATGTAAGCACTCCTACTATTGGACTTAGACCGGGGGCTAGCGATTTTCACTATACTTAGTGAAATTTTCCATAAGCATAAAATTTTGACAAACATCTTAAATGTCATCAATT
Source organism: Artemisia annua (assembly GCA_014162995.1). Classification (NCBI taxonomy): domain Eukaryota; kingdom Viridiplantae; phylum Streptophyta; class Magnoliopsida; order Asterales; family Asteraceae; genus Artemisia; species Artemisia annua. The sequence goes on from LBNU01012035.1 coordinate 18,245, forward strand.
TGCATAATTGTTAATACATAACATTGTCCGAAGAAGATAATAAAGCATGGAAGTACAAAGCAACACAAATCACATAGTTTAACCCATACCAAGTTCTAAAAACTACACAATGCCAAACGCTCCTTAAACACACATCTCACAACCGGTCTATCTTCTTCTTGAGCTTTCCTAGGTACCTTCCAAAGCACTTGAATATTCCTTTGGTTTGCTTGAATTCTTCGGATGCATTGCTAATGACGGGAAGTTCTTGAAGGTAGTCTAAAGGTGGTAGCTTAGAGTTAGGAAGATTATCGTTATCGCTCATATCGGATGATGATGATGATGGTGAAGGAGAGCGAGTACGCTTGCCCTTAGCTTTGAAGACTCTTTTATCACTTAGAGGGACGAATATGTGAGGAACGAAAGTGTAATCAAGGCAAATTCCCTTATTGTTAGGAGGAATGGGCGAGATTGCTCTAAAGAGACGGGTGAGAAGCATTCCATAAGGGAGAGCGGTTGTTCCAACCAAGGATATGTCGGCCATTCTTTTGGCTAAGTAGTAAGCTAAGTTGAAGGGTTGGCCAGTGGAAATGCTAAAGAGCATGTAGCTAAGACATGTGTTGACATGATCTCTATTTCCTATGGAACTTATGACGTTGGCTCTAAGAATTTCTTCCCATTTCTTAAATTGTGGTTTAAGCTCATTGAGTTCCATACCAAAAGGGTTCTTATTTACCTCATTCCCCGAACGATTCTTCCTAGTGGTTGAGGTCCTAACAAAGAGATGCTCACGAATTTCTTCCTTATTCGCAAGAGGAGTGTCGTATGGATGATAACGCTCAATGGAATCAAGACATGAAAGAGGCCACTTATCCGTGTAGAGACATGTACCATCATTAGGGACACCGAGAATAGTGGCAAAATCTTTTAAGGATATGAAATGTGGATGTTGATTGGTTGAGAATGTTAATGAGATCTTACCATTGTCATTGAAGGAAAGGCTTATAGTTGCATAGAACTCCAAAATAAACCTAGGACAAATTGGCTCATCTATGTCTAGGAGGCAATCAAAGTTGATAGCGGCAAAGTTTTGACGAATGGAAGTTCCTTTTAGGAAGGATGGATCAATGGTTCTTCCTTCACGAACATAACGCTTTTCTAGACCCTTAAAAGTTTCAACTTGATCCTTAGTAAGACCTTTGGTCCTATGGTGTTTGGGTAAGTAATTAAGGGTGTCCTTGTGATCAGAGAATGTTGCGGGAGGCATGTTGATTCCTAGAAAACACAAAATTTCACATTTAAGTTTAGGTTAACGATTTTTACAATGTAGATGCTCTAATGTGTTATTATATGTCAAAATGTGGAGACGTGGTTATCTCGACTCATTTAGAAGCTCAAAGCATTTTATGAAACACATTTTGTTATAAAACAAACGATAACCCACGTGCTCCTAATTTGATGTAGCTTCGTTTGAGTGTATTTGAAAATACATATTAGTTATGCAAATGATATTTTCAAAATGTTTTTCATTTGTTTTAACAATGTGGTGATGGTTATGTTTTAATTTGGGAAGCAATTTTTGAAAGATGATGTACTTGGTGTGTTTGGTAAATCATGATAATATTTAACAATATGCAATTCCTAACCAATTAGAATTATGACTATTTTGTTCATAGCCATGAATTTTCAATTTTATGCATAAACCCTAAGATTTTGAATGAGTGGGAATCCTATGTATGAATTAAGGAAATGATTATGCAAAGAGTACTTACAAGGTTGAATGAAGAGGTCAATGATTGAGTGAAAGCCCTAATTTTCGTGTGTAAGAGTGTTCTTGAGTGAATAATGGCTGCTTGTATGTTATGGTTTGTGATTAGGGTGTGTTTGGTTTACATTTAAACAAGAGTTAATCTGTAGACTCGGCGGACCAGGCGGAACCAAAAAGAGGGTTCCGTCCGTCTAGTCGCAAGGTTCCGTGGGTTCAGCAGAGGAATAACTTTAATTATTTGTTTTGATTTTTGTGTGTTTATTCTAATGTTCAAAACTATGGTTTTAGGTTTCATGAGTCCTAAACTAAATCTAAGAGGGATGAATGATTCTCATTCAAGAGGTTTTGTGAAAACGTCGACAATATGAAACTTTCTTGGTTGAGATGTTCCTCAATGAACATTTTTACCAAGGCGATGATGATGGATCACAATATGTTAATTGAGAACACATTTGATAGGATTGTCGCTGAAGTCGATGAAACTATTGAAAAGGGGAATTCCGTTGTTGACGTGAGTTTGCTTGTTCTAACGGAGCTTGTTGACGTGCTTCTCCATCCGATACTGATTTGAGAGCCTTAAGCTTCTTAGAGACTCATTGGGTAAGTAAGTATAAAAGTGCAAGTACCACTTGTGCTTTTTCTATCAACTTAATTACCGACAAAATTTTAGTTGGCATACACTATGGTTTCTATTCCCGTTCCTTTGGGATACCATACTCCTAGGTGTGTAGTACCTTTTGATGTATCCAAATAATCTCTTCCGAAAGAATTGTTTTAGGATCTTCTCTAATACGAGCACATAGACAAGCACTAAACATAATGTTGGATCTATTTGTTGTGAGAACAAGTAAACTTCCAAACATTTCTCTATGTTTAGTTTTACCTACGGATTCACTAATCTCATTCTTGATAAGTCATATAAGACTTAATCATTGTGAACTTGTGAGTAATTAGGAATGTCTTTGAGTGATTATTCCTTGTTTTTGGAGCTTGCTTAAGTTTTCAAAAAGTCTTTCATAGATTGACACTACATTCATTTTATCTATTTTGAAAGATTTATTTTCGATCGTTGTTTTACTCTAATGTCCAAAAACTATTTTTATCGAGTTTGTTTAATTACAACTATGATCCATAATTCAAGTTTTATGACCTTGTCAATATTACTTGATTCAATGTTTGACACAAGATGAGAGATGTTATTTTCATTTTGAACTTTTGTCCTTAATGTTATGACACTATGACTTATGAATTCTTGGACATCTATGTTTTCTCTTTTTAATAGTTCATCTTCCTTGCTATTTTTCTTTACTTGTCTTACCATCGTTGGACTTTCGACTAAGTCATCATCTACCAAGAATGATATCTTAGAAGGAGGTGGTCTTTCGTCGAATGTTGGATTCAACGACTCCTCGACTCTTTAGGTTTCTTTATTTAAAACACTATAAGTTTTGATGTTTTATAAATGTCCAAGAGATACAACATCATGAGACTATGGGTCGAATTTGATGTGCAAATCCTAGATGTTTATAAATCATTTTCTCCCAATCATCCCAATGTAACCTAATGTGGTTTATTTTCCTTTGTGTGTCTTATATGAGATTTTATTAAAAGAGTGGTTGAATTAAGACACGATTGAAAATATAGTGTTAAAAGATGTTGTGTTACAAATATTTGTGAAATGTTTTGATTTACTAGATTTGCAAGCATCACAAAAGTGTTGGTTGTTTAATCACTTCGGAGATTCTTAGTTAGCTCACTTGTAGACAAGTATTAAGTGAGACTCACTCAAGAGTTTCTCGTGTCGATTCCCGAAAGTTTAAAGAGCTGAAGCACCTTATATCTCCTATTCATTGTAACTTAGAAATCCTTTAAACAAGGAGAAGCTAATCTATGTTATAACTAACTAAAGAAAGAACAACATAGAGTATGCACAACAAATACTACACACGATAAATCTTAATGATAACAAGAAAAGACAATAAAAGGTAAGTTGAAGAAATGTGTACCTTTTAAGTTCCATGAAAAGATTATAAAGAAGATAATCATTAAGCGTTTAATCTTGTCATGAAGGAAAGCTTGGAAACTCAATTACTCATGAATCCAAGGAGGTTAGATAAACATATAAACGCATAAAATATGATATCCTTAGATCATAAGCTTCTATTAGAGATTGAGATACTTCTAAATATCTCTTCTAGGCTCAACAAACTTTACTTGCTCTTTACTTGTTGATGGTGCATTTGAGTTAAATCCTAAACCGGTTTTATCTCTAAATGACTTTTGACTTTTCAACAATCTTTCAAGAGATTTTGAACTTTCTTCAAACTTAGCCAACATTTTTCCTTTTTCATTTTGCCTTTTAATTTCATGTTTGTATTCTAGACATATTTTGCATCCTAGATCAATTTCAATATTACTTTCAAGTCTAGACATTTTATCTTCTAACATTATCTCTTTTTCAAGATTGTTCACAAGAGATTTTGAATGTTCATTGTTAAAGATAGTTTTTAGGTCCATGTTGCATAAAAGTTTAGACTCATTTTCTAGTTTAGAAAACTCTAGGATAAATGTGTCAAAGCAAAAGTGTTTGGTTTCAAATTGTACCTTGCTTGATGTTTTATCTAGTTGAGAATCACAAACCGGATAGTTGGCTTCATCTTCATCCGTGTCATTCCATGAATCGTAAGCAAGGCCTCTTTGAGCTCGACATAAGTAATCATCTTCACTTACACCTTCATTTAAAACATTTACACTAGTAGCACATGTATTTACTTCAACTAAGTGTCTATCTATTAGTTTTTCTAAGACTTCTAACTCATGTGTGAGATCGAATTGATCATCTTTGACTTGACATATTTCTTGATGAAAGTTGATTATATTTTTCCAAATATCATTAGCCGTTTGACAAAAATACACTCTTTCATATTCAATTCTCGGTAAAGCTTTATAAATCATTATCTTAGCTTTAGTGTTTTTATCAAACTTAAGATAATCATCTTGATTTTCAAAACTTGTTTTTGTTGGTTTGAAATCACCAATAGAAATAATGTGCCAAAGATCTTGATTAATTGATCTCACATAATTTTCAAATTTACTTTTCCATTCAAGGAAGTTTTCTTTTTCAAATAGCGGTGGCCTTTGAATAGATTGCCCTTCTTTGAGATTTTCAAAATCCATGGATCGATCCAAGTTTTAAAATACAATATATTTTAAAGATCTTGAGTAACGTAGCTCTTAATGCCAATTGTGGAAAACTAGAAGGGAGGTTGAATAGTTTACCGCTTTTTAACTTGTTAATCTTTGAAAAGCTTTACGTGTAATTAAGGATTCTAACTAATTAATAAGAGAGTATAAAAATAGAAACGATCAAACTACAACACGATTGTTTATCGTGGTTCGGCTACAAGGACTCTTTTTCCTTGTCCTACATCCACGCCCCGAGTTTCCAACTCGAGAGTTTCAAGCACTAGTCAACAAGCTCCTTTCACCGGCGGAGAAACCTTTACAATCGGCGCTTACACTTTATCCGGTACAAAGCTAGATACCGGGTCCTAGTTCAAGATAGAACCAACCTAACGTCGCCTATCCACTATTTCCGACACTAAGCTAGATGTCGAGTTCTTTTACAAGGGTACAACCACTCCCGTCACACTATGTATTTTAAGGCCTAAAATACTAACCGATCACTCTTGAATATACACAAACAAATGAAGTATAAACTACACTAAGTTTATATGAAGTTAAGCTAACAAGTCTTGCAACGTTGTGTTGAATACTTGTAACTTCTTGGATGAACTTGTGAACTTCCTTTCTACATAAGACAATCACACAAGTGAGTTTCTACTGAGTTAGATGAGAGTATATGTGTAAAATATGACTCTAAGTGATAGGGATTTTCTTGCAAGTGGTTTGGTATTTATACCCAAACAAACCATCAGTCTAGCGGATACGGCGGAACCAAAGAATGGGTTCCGCCCATATACCCCCAGGGTTCTGCCAGGTCTGACAGTCAAAGCTTACAAGAAAATCTTTCCATATCAAGAAATGTCACATCAAGTTACTTCTAGTCAAACACTCAAAGTTGGAATACTTTCAAAGTGTGTAAGAAGTCCTATGGAGAGTCAAACACTCAACCTTTCCATAAATGCATATGATGTGATGTTTATACTTACTATATTAAGAAATATAACAATGTTATTATTAATATGAAGTATAAAGTCTAGTTATAAAAGACTTAGAAACTAAAATGGTGTTTTACTATAAAATAAAGTTTACACTTTGTCATTAACAAAACTTTAGCAAAGATTGTAAAATATAAATAACGTTTTTAGGCGATATTTGTATTAACAAACTGGTATCTACAAAAAAAATGTTATAAAAGTTCCAAACACTGTTTTGTAAAGTTCATTTTTTGGTATCTGTTCACTTTTAAAAGTCAAATGGGGTAAATCCAAACACCCCTAAACTACATATGCAAATGCACATGCAAAAGCCTAAACTTGAAATGAAAATATCACAAACTGCAAAATGCAAATTACTAGTCAAAATAGACCAGTTAAATTAAGAATATACAAGAGAAAGGATGTCTTAACAGATGACATATCCAATTGCATACACATGTCTTAAATTGCTTAATTAAAAATGTCTTAAAAGATCGAATTACATACAAAAGGACAAAACAAAACATGACCATTATCCTGCATTTAGTTTCTCTTTTTGGAATTCAATGGATGACACTTAGAACCTCTTTTGGAAGTTGGTTCTTTCAACTTTGCTCTTAGGCCAAGGACACAGCCTGTTACACTCGGAGGCCTTACCTTCCTTTGCTCACTGGTACCCTCAACTGCCCTTGCCTTCCTTTGTTTACCCCCAGCTTCCTTCCTTTTTTTACTGGAATTGATAACTGCAAAGATTATACAAGAAAGGAAAATTGTAATACATACTGTAATATTCACTTCTAAAAATAGTATTTAAATCAATAACATCTATAAGGTAGAAAGACATTCCAAACAACCCGTTAAGAGCTTGAGTATTTTTACCGTTTAGCATTTCCTCCTTTCTCCTGATAAAAAGGTCATGAATAAACTCATTTAAATTTTCATCTGTGATGGTGTTGTACGACCCATATTTTGCCGTGATCTCATCTAATAATTCATCAGTCATCGACATGCTATCCCAAACTTGCATATCAGACAGAGTCTCCTCTACGGTCACTTTGGCCTTTCCCTTTTCATCTATAAAGATAGCCAAAATGAAATAAATAAGAGGCTATTTGGAAGTAAATATAAGGGAGAAAATCATTCCAAACACAACTTTAAGAGCTTGAATACTTTTACCTTTATTCTCTATCATTGCATTCTTTGTTCTGATTAACAGCCACTCTTCTGCATTTTCTTCTGTGATGGTAATGTGTGGCCCATATATTACTTTAACCTGATCTAACAATGTTTCATTCAAATTTATGTCCATGTTATGCCATACTTCTTTATCATCCAAATTTTCAATCATTTTTTGTCTAATCTTGTATTTGAAATCTGCAAAGATTATTCAAGATAGCCAAACTATAATACAAACTCTAAAACAGTATTTACGTTAACATCATAAGAGGTTGAATAAATTAACCTGTCAAGATTTTTGCCTTGTAAAACACATGATGGCTTTGGATCCAGTTTTCTTGATCATCATAAATGCTATCCATATTTTCATGTGTCGTTTTCTTATATCCCCCAATAAGCTTTCCCTTTCCCTTGTCATCTATAAAGATAACCAAAAAGACTAGATGTGATCACTTATATAAGATGAAACATGAAACATAACACAAACAACTGCACAATATTGTCAACCATTTACCTAATTCTCAACAAGACTAGATACACTCATGGAGAAAGAATTTACTTGAAGGCATTACACTAGAAAACCATGGATTACAAGTGCATCACCAACAAACAATGAACAAGCATATACACATACCGAACAATAATTTGGCATCACTAATGAGGACATTTAATGCTCATTAGCCAAAAGAGACGATTTGCAATAAAGTAGAAATCACATGGACATATTTCGCAATTTTAAGTTTTGAGGGACATTTATCGCAAAAATGACAAACCACAAGGACATTTTTTGCAATTTACCCTACTTGTAATTATAACATTGACAGAGCCAGGAACTTTTAGCTGGGTGGGTCAATACAAATACAAAAAATGTCTATGAAAAATATATGTATATTATTCAAGTGTTGAACAAAATTTTCATTTCATTTTATTCATTTGAAGCTTAAAAATAATATTACATTCTTTTACATTAAAAAAAAAAAAAAAAAAAAAAAAAAAAAAAAAAAACAAACAAACTCTTACTCTTCTAACACACTACCCAAATAATGAAGGAAAAAATTTACAACTTTACATAATATATTATTAAACGTGTTATAATCCCTTCGTCTCAAGATTATTGTCCCCCGACAAAAAACACACAGTTTAAGAAAAGTACATTTATTACAGCTTTCTCTTTCTTACTTTTTGACAGAATGACAATTTTGCCCTTAAGTAATTAATTAAAGTCTTCTTTAAAGTATGTAATAGTAATAATTTTAAACAAGGGTAATATAATAAACTTGGTTAAACATCCCTATCTATTTTTAGTAGTGGGCAATTAAATTGTGACATCCAAAAACAGAAACGTGGATAATAAAATTGAGACGGAGGGAGTAGTAATTTTGGTAAGTTATCTAATTTTGCTAATTTAGATGGACCTAGCCTCCTAGTTTTGCTCCGGTTATCTCATTTTGGTTATTAGATGGGCTAAAAATAAGATAACTGAAGTAAATTACGCACGCTATTATATATAAAAGACTTTTTTGGGTTGGACACAACCCACCATACGCTTGCTTTAGCGATTATAATTATCTATACTATCTTAACTTTTTAACTATATTATAATGCATTTAGTCAATTTCTAAAAAAGAAGTCTTAAGTCTACACACTTACTATAAAAAAAAGGCTTAAAATTCAATACATCACATTATTAAAATTCAAATGAAGACATTTTCATTAAACTAAATACAGTTTTCAAATCATTTATAACCCATTATTAAAAACGTGTAACCACTAAAAATCATTATTATCAATAATGTTTATTAAAAACATTTAACTGCATCCACTATAAAAATACACATAAACCCTTTCATATCTCTATCACACACATCTAAATATCACCAATAAAGCCGAGTGTTGTAATATTTAGTCACAAGGTACCCGCCGCCGCATTGCGCGGGTACCCTGCTAGTCTATATACGGAGTAAAACATTTAGGACTTTCGAAATAAAGAAGTCTTAAAAAATTAATACTAAAAACATTTCTTTTATTGGAAGGATTTCAAACTAACACATACATATGAATAGGAGTTACACTACATTATGGAATTTAATATGTTCATCAATTGTAATTGTAAAAGCCTCTAATATTTATTAAACTCATTAGCTTGTAATTAACCATTTAATTAATGTGATTTAATGACCCAGAAAAAATTAAAAAAAATATTGTTTTCATAATAAACTCTAATTGAAGATTTTGAAACAAACATTTTATAAAACGAAAAAGAGGTAAAACTATTCAACCCCGCCTTCTAGTTTTCCACAATTGGTATTAGAGCCACGTCGCTCTAATTTTCAAAACAAATGGTTTTAAAAATTGAGTACGATCCATGTATCAAATTACCTATTAAGGAGGATTAAATATGAAAAGTGTTTTGTTGATTAACTTGTATTAGTTTTGATGTTATATACACTAATTATACTAGCTCGAAATAAAATTATGCTTAAAATAAAGTGTTATATGTTCGGTATTAAACTTAGAAAGTTTCACACATTTCCTCTAAGTTAGAAAATAATTTTTAACAAAAAATGCATTTTTGAGTATCAGATGGGCGGCCCCTTTAATTTTCTGGGCGGCCCCCTTAAATACTGGGCGGCCCCCTTAAATATTTAAGGGGTCCGCCTGTCTGATCGTTAGTTTTTCAGAAACTTTGAAAAATCATATAAAATTAACCGTAACTCCGTAGAAGTCGTGCCACCCGGCGTTTTAAAGGTAATTGAGTCTACTTTCATTTAAAAATACTTAAAAGTAATCATTTCAAAGTTAAATTTGTCAGAAAGGCAAAATACTACACGGTGGTCACAAATTTGTGTCTCGTTTTAACGTAAAACTTGTATTTTACCTTTTCCTTCGAGTCGGGCATTCCTAGTCGGTATATCTTTGAAAAATTAAGCATTTATGCTTTAAAAATATTGATCTTAATTAAATTTTAAAATGGGTAGGAAACTATTTTATTTTCAAATAAAATCGAGCTAAGTAAACATTGGTATATATAATACACAAAACGACGACAAGTGTTTTATGAACTATGTGAACTTATTTGTGATTCTAATTTGTTAATTGAATATATTAGATGATTGTTGCTATTTGAATTTTAGCTAATTGTATATCTAAGCATATGTGCCTTATTAGTTTATAGCTAGTTTTCCGGTTTATACTTAACTAGATCTTATGCTAGATTTCTTGCGTTAGGATTGCAATATTATGCTTGCATTGCATATAGGTATAAATGGCTTAATGTTACTCAAACATCTTGTAAATGAGTTAAATCTAGTCACCTAATATTTCAAACAATTTAATTTATTCTTAACAACACACTTAAATATTTTCAACAAATTACCTTGTTTTAACTTAAGTTGTTTAATAAGAGAAATTGAATCATTGTAAAATATTAGTAGTTATATAAAAGAAAAAGTATCTTCAAAATCTAAGTGTGTTCATTATAAGTAACAATGAAGAGTCTTTCACATAAACAAAACATATAACAATCATGAAGTAATAAGTCAAATTTCAATCATTCACTAACCTCACTCATAAATAATCTTATGATTAATGGAACACACTATCAAAATGCCTATTTATTTTAAATTAGTGTTTGTGAGGGACAAGAAAGATCTTAATATTATATCAATTCATTATTCAAATTATGGTTGATATATTCATCAAATCTAATTGACATGTTTTTTAGTGTGGACAAGAAATTGGATTGTTATTTGTTTAGTTTCAAGATTACATCAAATTTTAACAAAAAATATAGTCTTGAATCTACATACTCAATCACACTAGATTGATATGAAAATATTTACATCCTTTGTAGATGAAAAGAATATGCATTGGATCATAACTCACACTTGTGTTGATAATGTCATATTGAATCTACTTGTCTAATAGTTGTGTTCCAAATATTAGAATAACATGTTTAACACATGCATAAAATATACAATGAAGTAGGATTGACGATTTGGATGTTTCGTCCGAAATATTCAAGAAA
>LBNU01012036.1:0-29373 GCA_014162995.1 Artemisia annua
TAACGTCTAAGTAAGCGGTGATCTCATTTTTGCACTTAGTTTGGGACTTGTGAAAAATCAGGGACGATGAATTTTATCCAATCGGTCACTTTTCTATGAATCGTGTTGTTGCTCTATGACCCTTAATCGTTATCAAAAGATAATGAAAGTCATTCACACCGTCACAATTTAAAGATATGTTATATATATAGTCATAAATGGAAAACCGGGGCGTTTTAGGGAATAAATGATTTCGTATTTCTCTTGAACGTTTTGCTACTTTTCAAAGTTAGTAAAGAGAGGTTTGAAATTATTTATCTTTAAAGCGTGACGTGATTACATTGCATGAGGACAGAACATAATAATGCACGAGTCCCATAAATCTAAGTACTCCATACACCCAGGTTCTGACAAGATGTATCAGGATCTGAAGAAACACTATTGGTGGCCCGACATGAAGGCATCCATTGCTAGATATGTGGGAAGGTGTTTAACATGTTCTAGGGTAAAGGCTGAATGCCAAAAGCCATCCGGCTTATTGGAACAGCCTGAGATTCCCATTTGGAAGTGGGAAAGAATTACGATGGATTTTATCACAAAACTACCTAGAACATCTAACGGGCATGACACTATTTGGGTAATAGTTGATCGCCTTACAAAATCAGCTCACTTCATTCCTATACGAGAAACGGATGATATGGAAACCCTTGCTAGGTTGTACCTCAAGGAAATAGTTTCCCGACATGGAGTGCCAATATCTATCATATCGGATCGTGATTCTTGTTTCACGTCAAGATTTTGGCAATCTATGCAAAAAGCCTTAGGTACTCAGATAGACATGAGTACGACATATCATCCGCAAACCGACGGTCAAAGTGAAAGAACTATCCAAACACTCGAGGATATACTTCGAGCATGTGTGATAGATTTTGGAAAAGGATGGGAGAAACACTTACCGTTGGTAGAATTCTCGTACAACAATAGTTATCACACTAGTATTAAAGCAGCACCATATGAAGCACTTTATGGGAGAAAGTGTAGATCACCGGTTTGCTGGGCCGAAGTAGGAGAAGTACAACTTACGGGTCCAGAAATAATTCATGAGACAAATGAGAAAATAGTTCAAATCCGACAACGCTTACAAACCGCTAGGGATTGGCAAAAGAGTTACGCCGATATAATACGTAAGCCTTTAGAATTTCAAGTCGGAGATAAGGTTATGTTGAAAGTTTCACCTAGGAAAGGTGTATTTCGTCTCGGAAAGCAAGGAAAGCTTAGTCCGAGATACATTGGGCCATTTAAGGTTTTAGAACGAATTGGTCCAGTGGGATACCGACTTGAATTGCCGGATGAACTAAGTAATATACACGACACGTTTCACGTCTCAAATCTTAAGAAATGTTTATCGGATGAATCACTAGTCGTTCCTATAAAAGAGCTTCAATTGGATGATAAGCTCAATTTCACTGAAGAACCAGTAGAAATTATGGACCGAGAGGTCAAAAATCTAAAACACCACCGGATTCCTATCGTTAAGGTACGCAGGGACTCCCAAAGAGGACCAGAGTATACTTTGGAACGAGAGGATCAAATCCGTGATAAATATCCCCATCTATTCTCACCTCAACCCACTAACACTAGTTAAATCTCGGGACGAGATTTTCTTTTAGGATGGGAGACTGTAACAACCCACTAACTTCCCCCTTAGGTTATAAATGCCTTAATAACTTAACTTAGGCCCTCACTAAACACAATCTAGGTTAGAAATGCCTTTAGGATTTTCCCGAGCCAAATGTTTGCTTTATTATATCTTATTAACCTAACTAACCCTTAGACAAGCTCACGTATCTACCAAAGCCAACCAACACTATGTTTACTTGATGTAAACATCCCGGTATGTCAAGTCAAGGTTATAAACATACTTTCACTAAGAAAACTATCACCATAGTACACTATGCTTATATGAAAACCTTAACTGCACCTATGTGTTTACGGTTATCTTTAAAACCCTAATTGCCTATCTGAATCAACTTGAAAGTGTTTAAAGCTTAGGTATAAGTTACAATAGCTACCCTAGGATATATTAGACTCCCTAGAACATAGTACAACCCCCTAGAACTTAGGTATAAGTCTTATATGCATAAAACCCTAAATAGGTTATAACTTCCCGGAAACTAGGTTTAACTTTCCCAAATCTTTACCATAAGCTACCATCACTTAGTATAAGCCCCCTAGGACTTAGAATTAGTCATTAGACACTCATAGGACACCAAATTAGGCACTAAACCCTAGTCTAAACCTAAAATTCTCACTAGACAAAACTAGGTTAAAACTATACCTAAAACCTTAAAACTAGCTACTATACTATTCCTAAACTACCAAGCAAGCAACCTAGCACCTCTATATAACTAAGTAAGCACCCTAGAACCTCCAAGCACCCAAGCAAGGAGGTGCATCACCTCCTTGTAACCACCTTGAACCAAACCGCCTCCCTCGGCTCTCTACCACCACAACCGGCCTACCACCAGCCCCTAGCTATGTATAGCTCGTCATTGTCATCTCCAAGACCTGCCACACCTCCCCTAGCCTTGCTTGCTCAGCCTCCCCCTCCACGACACATGGCAAACCTTTTCTTGCTCGCTACTCCTACGGGGGCTATAAATAGCCGAGCCTCCCCTCATTTCTTCTTCACACCTCCTCTTTTCTCTACCTCACTTATATTATGTAGTCTAAGACCCTTAGAAGCCAAAGAGATCGAGTAACGAAGCCTTGTTCGTGTCGAGTTGTGAATTTGAGCCGAGAGAACCCTAAAAAACCCTAACACCCTTGTTACCCTTCCCACGACCTAGGTAAGCCTTGAACTTGAATCTAGTACACTTAGAATAGACTTAGTACTCTTGGGACATGCATTAGAACCCTTAGGATAGCCTAAAACCTTCATGTTTACATGCTTACTAGTCGAAACCCTAGAATTAGGTTTTTAGGAGTTTATTTGCTAAGTGGCTATATTAGATACTATAATCTGAATAATATGACTTATTTGAACTTAGATTAAGTAAATATAAGCTTAAAAACCTAGTTGCTATGTTAAAATATAGTTTAGATACATTTAGGACTAGTTTTGCAAAACCTTACATGCATAGGGGTATATATCATAAATTCCTGAAACTATACAGTCTAGGGACTATTTTTGTCATTCCTTAGAAGTTATAAGTGTAAGGACCTATTTTGCAAACTTTTGAAACCTTAGGATAATGGTTAAAATAAGTTATAAACTAAAAAAGACTAATTATGCAAATATTAGAAAGATAAGGGTAAATAAGATAAATAATGAAAGTTAGTATAATTTAGGGACTATTTATGTCATTTCTCTAAAATATATGAGTATAGGGACTATTTATGCAAAAGTTAGAAAGTTATATGCTTAATTGCTATATGTTTATAAGTTTAGGGTAGAAAATGTAATTATGTAAAAGTTAAAGGGTATAAACAAACTATTTTCATAAAAATATAAAACCTACTTTAAGTTAGAAGCATAACACAATACTAGGGAGCTTCATGCGAGGAGTACTATGTGGATATTTCGTTTTGACGAGTTTGCTGGGTTTACGATTTAAAGTGCCCTGGCTCCTCAAACGATTATTGCATATACTTCTGAGTTATGATGGCCCGAACGGTGTTATGTTATAACTAAACCCTAATAACAACATAATTCAATAGTAGGGAGCTTCGTGTGAGGAGTATTAACTTCTGAATTATGATGGCCCGAACGGTATTATGTTGATAACATAATACAATAGTAGGGAGCTTCATATGAGGAGTCATATACTTCTGAATTACGATGGCCCGAACAGTGTTATGTTATATATAAAAACCCTAAGAATAATTAGTTAAGAAACCTAGACTAAGACTTGACATACACACACACCTACACCAACCCAGGATACGTGAGTGAGTTGTCTAAACCCCTACTTTAATTAACATAAGACCCAGGTGAGTTTCGTAGCCTCACATCTTTTTAAAACTTTTCACTCTAAATGCTTTACAAACCCTGTGAGGGGGATACATGCTACTTGCTTTACTTAAAACCGAATACAAGTCTTTTTCTTTGGTTGTTGCACGAGTAAACAAACTGCCACTACTACATAACCAAAATTCATGAATCTAATCGTTTGGGATATTTTACCCACGCGAACGCGAGTATAGTTGATAGATCTATTGGAGTTTGACAACTCCCGTTGGTATTAACACCTCACTGGGTGGTACCAATAAGTACTATACTTGAACCCACTAAAGGATTAACTTTGGCAAGTTATCCTTCCCATCCCCTCATGTTGGGTCTGCAGCCCACATGACCCGGATTGTTAACGTGTGGTTCATGAGCTTAGTGCAATATACCTTCTATCACTAAACTTTTCCACACATAGGGTTTAAGCTGAACCCTGTGGAACTTGTATTCACTAACTTTCTATTTAAACCTATGACTCTCACTCAACATACTTGTTGACTTTTAAGCATGTTATCGTAGGTAATTAGTCATTATAGGAACCCTGGCACGGAGAGGCACTGGACATGAGAATGTCCAGTATAGTTATCATTCATCAGTTTTGTGTCTAAACCCGTATCTTAGGGACCTCTCTTTTGGTAAAAGTATATCTTTTACTGTAAAAAAACTCGGATGAATAAATGAATGATAACAGCTTTTTCAAAAACGTCTCTTTTTGAGTCGTTTTCTATATCTTGTCTTTGTTTTCATGAAGTAATACCCCAAACACTTAATCCGCTGTGAACAGTGAAAGATGGGGGTGTTACATAATAGGATGAAGTAGCTTGCTATCGACTCAGTGTTCCCCTTTTTTTCATATCCCCTACGTATTTCTAATTCCGTTTCAGAAATGTAAATCAAATTATGGATGGACATCATGAAGGATTTAATTACACAGTTCTACAACAGGCGGTTGTTCAATTTCGGTAATCTATAAGCATTACATTATTTTTATTTCTGTCCGACTATATGAAGAATCTCTTTATTACGATCTATAAACCACATTTTAAAACCTTATTCTTCACTCTTGCTCTACGGTGACACTTTTGCTGGGTTCTTTCTTCATTGTCATTTATATAATCACTTCAAGAAGTAGCATAAACTCAAGAATGAAAGATGTATTTTTTTCAAAGCTCTTAAATGAAATGCTATAAAAGGTAACATGTATATGTCACTTTTTTTGTTGTTTGGATTTATTGTATCAGTTTGTTTTATTTTATTTTATTTTATTTTATTTATTTTTTCTTTTTATCTTTCTTTCTTTCCATAATCATCATCATCATCATCATCATCATCATCATCATCATCATCATCATCATCATCATCATCATCATCATCATCTTCTTCTTCTTCTTCTTCTTCGACGTAGCTTTTAATGGGTTGCTACGGCGTAGCTGAAATGGGTTGCTACGCCGTAGTTGCTAAAAATTTCTAGAACGACACCTGGAGGTTGCTACGGCGTAGTCAAGGTAGGAGCTACGCCGTAGCTAAGTCCTGGGGGATTTTTTCTTAGTGCAAAAGTCCAAAAATTAGTTTCCCAACTCAAAGCTTCTTCTAGTACCTCCAAATTATTAATACAAAGCATACCAAACCAACAAAATAAAGGAAAATAAAAGGATAATTCGGGTTGTCTCCCGAAAGAGCACTTTTGTTTATTATCGAGTCTTTAAGTTAGACTCACTGCCACGCCCTTTAAGTAGGTTCCAGGAATGCTTGCCCTTTTCCTTGTTCCAAGAAGTTGGTGAGTGGTCCCAAACATTAGGAGCTATATATGGTGTCATGCTAAGCCGATCCTCGACCAAGAAATTAGCCTTGACCCATTCGTCACGGTATTGCATCTCCAGTTGCTTGTTTAGTTGTCTTTCTCCGAACTTCACCTTAATCCATTTTTGGAATGATATCCCATTGTAGCCTACTTGATTTCTCTTGTGTGCATTAAAACATGCCCATTCGCTACGTTTGGCTAGATTGATTTCGGGCATCCTTCCTCCATCACATTCTTCTTTGCAATGATCACATGTAGGCCAAGCTTGGGTTGTTCCTCGATATGCCATCATGGCTGGTACACAATAGTGAACCGTTCATTCCACCGTTTCGTTCAAATTGGAGTTCGTGAAATGGACTTGAAACCATGTTTTATTAATGATTAGCTCATCGTCAAAACACCACAAACCTTAGCTTCCTTCTTTAATCTTCTAATCCGAAACATCCCCCCTCCATTACAATATTTGACAAGGGGGTCACAAGTAGGACGAGTTATTTTTGACCCATCGATTATAGTTGTTGAAGGTTCGCAACAGTGAAGTTTTGCTGTAACAGTCACCGGTCCTCCTTCCTCATCCCCTGTTTCTAATCTTACATCCTCTTCATCAGTGTCATCCCAAAAAGATTCGTCATCCGGATATGAGTTAACCTCTTGCTCATACTTAGAGCACAATGGGGTTGTATAGGAGAACACATCATCGGAGGTTTGAAGTATCGGGGAGATTTCTCCTCCTATTTGATCAGCTTTGCAAGAACTAGCTTCTTCCTTATTCAAAATCGAGGAGATCATATTCATATTAAACACAATCCTCTCATCGTATACTCCAAATGATATTTCTTTCTTGAACACATCTATTTTGGTGTGTGCGGTAGCGAGGAAGGGATAAAAATTTGTTGACATTAAGGATGACATTATCTACTATCCTGATAGTGCTCATTTTAGTAGTGTCAGCCATTTCGACCTTCAAACTACTTTTCCTGAGGTTTGTTAAGTTTAAGGGATAGGAATAAAGATAATGGCATAATATTGATACTAGACCCCAAATCGGCTAATGCAAATAAGTCAGAGTTACCAATTGTGCAGGGCACCACGAAGCTTTTTGAACTGTCCTCCTTTTTGGGTAATTGGCAAGGCATCTTCTCATTAGGCTTGGTATTCTCTTGCGAAAGAATGTTTTTACCTAAGTCTCCATCATCATCTTCTGTGAAAACTGCCTTGCATGCTCCAATAGTTTTCTTATTTTCTTCGATTATGTTATTTTTGTGGATGTTGTCGGCCAAATTCGCAATCATTGCTTCAAGATTCTTGAGAGATTCATCATGGCTAGCAAGGCTCTTGTTAGTGGCTTCTTGAAAGTTCTTTACCATATATCTTGCTCCCCTTGTTTCTTCCTAGAATCTTCGAGATATTTATTTATTGTGTCCTCGAGGCCGGATCTTCTTTCTCCATAAGATGGCCGATTGTATCCAAATGGCCCTGTACGATAACCGTTACCTTGGAATGGTCTACCTTCCCCATATTTCACCTCTTCTGTTTTCCCATCGCCCTTGTTCAAAGGACAATCCTTAGACAAATAGGGTCCTTCAAAAATCTCGCAACCAACTTGAATAGCGTAAACATTTTCCTTTAGCTTCTTCATGCCACGCCCCAAGCTTTCGAGTTTGTTGGTGATGAGGGTAATTCCATCCGAGTTTCCAGCAATGCTTCTACTACTTCCACCTTCGTGCCACTTTTGAGAGTGGTCCGCCATATCTTCGATAGCCTTTAAGGCTTGAGCAGGGGTCATTCCAGGGATTGGTCCCTGAGAGTCTAGCATTTGGCGGGTGGAGATGTTGATCCGTCTGTAGAAAATGTTAACCAATTGTTGCTTGTTGAGATCATGAGTAGGGCACTTGTACAAAAGATCATTGAACTTATCCCAATGATTCGTTGTGTTTTTGTGTCAAAACGTTATATCAAAAATACCAACAAACGTGATGTCAAAGTTATCGTGAGACAACCAGACGTGGAGAAATACAAGTAAACCTTTTAGGAAAAAGATTACCTCGTAAACTCGTGAAAGTGATATTTATTTGTGAGACTGGGAAGTGATTTCCCGGGTCATGTCCCAACGAGGTATGAATGGAAAGCTTCGTGAAAAGATCGATATTAAAATCTTGTATGTTTGGTTGAGAAAGGTTATTTGGTTTTGTTTGTACGTTAAATTGACGAAAATTGAAAATTAACAAACGTAAATAAAAATAAATCAACCTAAAAGGAACAAAAGGCAATTGGCAAACTAGAGAGATCCTAAAACACTACGGGAATCAAAAATAGGTATCGGGAATCCTAAATCACAAGTAAACAAATAAACGTGACGTTTATTTAAGATAAACGTCAACGCGCGCACAAAAACGTGAAATCTAAGCTACAAAAATCCTACGGGCATGAAAACAAATTTTTTACGCACTAAATGACAAAAGGAAGTTTTGGAAAAAAGAAAATTAAAAATTGGATAAAAATTCTAATTATTATGAATTAAATACTAATTAAACTAAATTAAATCCTAATAATTAATCTAACTAACTAATAAATCTGAAAATTTTTTGGAAATTAAATTGAACTAATATTAACCTAAGAAAAATACTAGATTAGAAAAAGCTACCACAGATAAGCTGCAATAAGCCCAAACAGTTAAATAAGCTAACAAGGCATAAAGGCAAAAACTAGTATAAAAGAATTAATGAAGGAAAACAAATGAGAAAAGACCCTAGGGCACTGATAGTTAACGTGTGTGTGGTGTGAGGTTCAGGGTACATGAGGTCCTGAGTTCGAATCCATAAACCCCATTTTTTTGCATTTATTTTTTTTAGTTTTTCTTTTTACCAACTCACAAACACAAACCAATCATAACTTTTGGAAAACAGATTTTGCAAACAAATTTAAACGGATTCCATTCCAAAATCAAAGATCAAACAGATTCAAGTGGTATTCAAAATTTTTGTTCAAACACTTTTTGCAAACACACAATTTTCCTAATGAGCTCAAACAAACTTAAGCTCAAACGAGCTTAAGTAATAGTGACAACAACAATAATTATAGCAGCAAATGACAACAACAAGAACAATAAGAACAACAAGATCAAACAACAAGAACATTCAACAAACTCAGATTCATGGACAATAAAGAGTAGCAACAGTAGAAAACAAGAATTCACAATAAGTTCAAACAAGCTCAATAAGCTGAAAGAGCTTATGCAAACTTGTAAAAAAAAACAACAAAAGCAACAATGAACAGCAACAAGTACATTAACAATAACAATAAACAAGAACAACAATAAAATCAACAAAGCTCAGCATATACTGAGTATAAACAGCACAACAGCCAAAATAAGCAAAAGTAAAGGACCTCAATAAGCACTACATAAGCAGAATGGGGAAAACTAAATCTTAAATCCTAAATACTATCTAAAGGTCTACTCAGAACAACAAAGAACACATCATTTGATCCAGGATTGAACAATTTATGATCAAAAGAAATTTCATGAAAATCTGTATGCAGGGGAGGATCTCAGTCAGATAGGCATGTTTAGGCCCAAATTCTCCTAAGCAGATCACCACCAAATTTGAATTTTCTTTTTGAAAATGATGAAAAAGCTGGCCAAGAGTCCAAATAAACAAAAACTTTGGGTTTTCATCCACTAATGAATCCTAGAAAGTGCTTTGTAAATCATACAAAAACTGAGTATGCAACTTTTGACTTTCAAAGTTTTTTGAGAAATATTTGACATTGGTGAATTTGGATTGATCCTAGGCTACTGAGTTAGTTATATTAACATGAAATGAGACTAGTTCAAGCAAGCTTTACAGGTTCTAAAGCCAAAATGATGATCTGGCTTCCTAAATCATCAATAGTGAAACTGCTAATAATTTTACAAGGCAATTTTGACTTTTCCAATGAAAGAGACCAAGAAATTTGTCAATCTGAACTATAATAAGCCTAAGAATAATGCTCAAGCAAAACTTAACCTATTATAACAACAATAACACAAAATAAGAGCTTAATCCAAACACCCCTTTAACTGATAGATTTCAAATTTTAACAAAGCAAGTGACTAAGTTGCTTAACTACACTAACTAATTAACTGATAAAATGATTAAACAACCATAGATAAGCATGTAACAACAATAATCAATAGCTAATATCACTTAACACATACTTTGATCAAAGAGAGGACATGAAACCTACTTGACATCCAAGTGTGAAGAGATTCTGAAAACCAGTGACCAAACCAACACCTAATATCCCCCATGGGATTCTAAACCAGAATCAATCACCATATCTGCTACTGCCTTCATCTTCCTTCTTCAATTTTTTAATATTTTTCTTGACTTTTCTTTGTATTATTATTATTATTTTTCTGAGAGTTACTTCTCTTTGACTTCAAATAACTTTAACAATGTTTAGAAAAGGTACTGAGAGCATCTAAGAAGTAATTAAGTAAAATAACAAGAGAATTGGAATTATAAGTAAAAATACGAATTGATTTAAATTGAAACTAAACTTGAATTAAACTGAGAATTTGGGAAATACAACTAAATTTAAAACTAAAATACAGAAAAGATACAAGAAAGGGATGCCCTAATGGCTTACATGAGATCTATTTATACTACACTAAGCTAGGGTTCCTTTGCTCCTTATGTGCTTCTTTTCCGAGATAAAACTTCACAAATATCACCCTTGTGCTTCTTTGAGTCATTCCCAGTCGTTGGATTAAATAAAACATGATCACAGCCCTCAAATCAATTTTGGCAGGAAAACTTGGTTGTGGGGATTAGGATTGCCAGCTTGGCATGGGTGGTAGGTATGAAATTGTGAGAGGTTTAGAGGTGAGTGGGATGGGGAAATGGTGCTGGGGAGCTTTGAGGTGGAGGGTGGAGTGTAGCAGAGGTTGGTCGGGGTGTGGTGATGGAGGTCTGGTGGATAAACGGGGAAGGGGGGAAAGTGGGGGTTGACTTGTTGTTTGACCCAGGTTATAAAAAAAACGTGGGGTGGGCTGGTGGTGTTTGGGCCTTAGTGGGTTGGATCTGGTTTAGGTTTAGTTGTGGATCAGGTTTGGTGTTGGGTTTAGTAGTGGGTTTGTTTGTAAGTTATTTAAGGGTTGGTTTGTATTAGTAATGAGAAAAAGCCCAAGGACCGTAGATGTAAAATCTGAATTTTTAAGGACTATTTCTGCCAACGTATCAAACTTTATCCAAGGGTTGATTTTGCCAAGTTTGAATTTCCAAAGGATCCTTATTGAATATTTTCCATTTTTAGATACCTAGGGACCATTTCTGCCAAATTGCTAATCTTGAGGGACCAAAAATGTAATTTCTTCAATCTTTCACTCCAAGGACCATTATTGACAATTTGTGAATTCCCAAGGACCAAAGTTGACTTTTCCTCCAAATTATTTTACCAGGGATCATTTCTGTCATTTCTGGAAAGTACAGGGACCAATCTCGCCAAATGTGAAACTCCAGGGACCAAACTTGTAAACTTTTGAAAGATTTTTACCCAAAGATCATTTTTGATAACTTTTGATTTTTAAGGACTTGGTTTGACTTTCTTTTCAAAATAAATGCTCAGGGACTAATTTTGTCAAGTTTTAAAAGTTGGGGGACTGAAACTGCAAATTATGCAAACTTTGTACGATTTTCATCTGTTTTTAAAATTTTGCATCTAAAACATATAAAACACGATCTTTGGGATATTTTTAGTATTTTGATGCATATCTGGGTGTTTTTAGATGTTTTTGCAGTTTAGATTGACCAAAAATGATGAGTATTTGCACACTTATCACCCAAGCTTGGTACAATGTTTCATCCCCATCTTGCTTGAAGTTGTGAATATCTTCAAGCTGTTTTGCCGTCCTCGAAGGAGGGCAATACCTTTGGATGAAATGCTTCTTTAGGAGATTCCAAGTGTTTACCGTCCCTGCTGATAACCTATCAATCCATCTCTTGGCTGCTCCGGTTAATGTCATTGGGAATACTCTGAGCATTATCACATCATGAGATACTCCCGATATGTTGAACAAATTAACAATATAAAGAACATTGTCAATGTGTTCGTGAGCATCTTCCGTCTTTTTTCCTAAAAATGGGTCTTTCCGCAGTTCCCTTATGAATTGATTCTTGATTTCGACCTGAACATCATCCCCAATAGCCGGCCTAACCAAACCAGGCCCTTGCTCTTCTCGTGTAAGAGCCAAATACTCTTCAAGCGTGAGGTTGTCAATGCCAATTTCTACCATGGTACCTGAAACTTGAAAATGATCGTGAGTACTGAAAATAAAATAAAACAAAAATTAAAATTAAAAACTTAAATAAAATCCTAATAGTTCCCCGGCAGCGGCGCCAAAAACTTGATGCAGGTTTTACCGACCAGGTTTTAATATTTATAAAGTGTCTCGTTTACCTAAGGTCTACCTAATGTACTATCGGGCAGTGTACCCGTTTCGTGTATGGTATAGCTAGTTGGTAAAACCGAGGTCGTCCCAAGAGCTATGTGTTTGGAGTCTATCTAAGTTTAGTGTCACGTGTAAAAGGGGTTTTATGATTGAAAAGATTAATTAACTAGAAATGTAAATGACAAAACAAGTAAATAAAATAGAAGGAGATCAGTAAAGAGAGATAGTGCTAACCTAATTACTACTCTTGTTATTATTATGATTATTTTCTATAAGTGCATCCTATCATATCGTCTGGGGGTTACATTCATTTAGGATCAGAGGGTTAAATCACCTAAATCTATCTTACACCTGGTCCTATCCACGACTATTGTAAAGCCGAGGGTTCATCGGGCGGCGTGAACCTACGAAGATGTAAGAGTCATTAAGTACCTCTACTAACATGGACAAGTCTAGCGAGATGCGGCATGGTCAGATCTTACACCCCCTCTAACTCTTTTAAGCGTATCGCATTGGTAGGTGGTCCTAGGGTTAATTCGCACATGTATGGTGATATTGCTATCACCAGGTCACATCCCTATCGGCTTGCTTCCTAGGGTTAATTCCACAAGCCTCCAAGGAACAACCAACGCTCAACACTACGGGAACTAGAGTGTCCTAAGACTCGCCATGAAAGTATACAAACAATAGACAATAGATGCGTAGAAAATTAAATCATAAACATAACAATTTCATAACTAGGCTAACACCAAAAGGTATTTAGCCACTCATATTCATAATTGCAGTAAACAATGTTTGATTAATACAAATGTAAACATGAATCGAATACAAGAAAAAGGAATTAATAAACTTATGATTGGTGTGTGAATCCTCCCTTGGAAATGACTTCTATGTGGCTAGAACTTCGTTCCTCCTGCTCCCTGAGTTTCTCCCAACTTCTGTGTGGTGAAAAGTGAATGAATAAACTCGGAATTAGGGCTGGTATTTATAGGCCTGAGTTTGCTACGGCGTAGCTGATTGAGTTACTACGCCGTAGCCTTTGTAAATCTGGACTACGCCGTAGCTTGATCAAGTGCTACGGGCGTAGTTTTTTCATTGAATGCTTCTACGGCGTAGTTGTTAGGGTTACTACGCCGTAACTTCTTCTTTGGCCTCGTTAGTTCTTTACTGCCTCAAATTGGGGTCTACGCCGTAGGTGGAGAGTTGCTACTCCGTAGTGCCCTTTAGTGGATTTCTACGTCGTAGTCATAGAGTGAGCTACGCCGTAGTCTTCATAAATCTTTGCTACGACGTAGGTGGATGAACCTCTACACCGTAGTTAGTGCAGAATCCATATTTTCCATGTATTTGCTCTTAAGTCCTTCCATTTCCGCGTTTGTTCATTTTTTACTCATCTTTCCCTGAAACCAAAATAGGAAGAAATAAGAGTATATATTCTTCATATGAATAGAAAAGAGAGTAAATTGCAAAAATCGTCCATAAAGTTTGGCCAATTTGCATGTTTCATCCCAGAACTGTCGAAACTGCAAAAACCGTCCCTGTGGCAAACCATTGGAGCAAATATCGTCCCCGACCAACATCAAATGACTAAAATACCCCTGTCCAAACTTTAGGGACGATTTTTGCAATTTACTCTTCTAAATCTCTTTTTAGTTTTTTACACAAATGGTCCCTGTGTTGCGTCAAGTTTTACAGTTAGTCCCTAATTTGGATGGGCAGTTAGTTTATCCGTTAAGTTATTTGCACAGTTAGTCCTCAGTTAATATTTTTTGCAAAGTTAGTCCTCATTTTCTAAAAAAGTCCTCATTTTTTGCACCGTTAGTCCATCCGTTAATATTTTGCACCGTTGTCAATCTTTTTCCGTTTTCGTCCATTTTTTTACGTTCTCGTTCGTTTTTTTTAATATTTTCGTCTATTTTTTTACGTTTTCGTCCGCTTTTTTACGTTTTCGTCTGTTTTCTTATGTTTTTTTTATCCGTTTTCGCTCTTTTTTGTGATTAGGTAAGTATACTAGAAGAAAACTTGACATTTGATTAAAAAAAGTTTCTGTATCGATTTTAAGTCACGATTTTGACCCATTTTTGGTCCGAATCATCAAAAGTGTAAAACAAGAAAGTTGTCCGTAATGATATTTTACAAAAAGGCTAGCGAGATTTTAACCTGAAAATGCAAAACAAGGGCTGTTTACTACCAAAACTTAAGCCATTTTTTTTTTACCAAATTCATAACTTATAAACTTATAAACTATTGTAAATTTTGTACTTGTGTAAATCATCAAACTTATTTGAAAAA
This sequence comes from Artemisia annua, assembly GCA_014162995.1. Lineage (NCBI taxonomy): Eukaryota > Viridiplantae > Streptophyta > Magnoliopsida > Asterales > Asteraceae > Artemisia > Artemisia annua. The sequence continues at coordinate 14,515 of LBNU01012036.1, forward strand.
ACGGACGAAAACGTATAAAAATGGCTTAATTTTTTTTTTTTAGTAAATAGCCCTTGTTTTGCATTTTTCAGGTTAAAGTCTCGTGAGTCTTGATGTAAAACATCATTCCGGACAACTTTCGTGTTTTACATTTTTGAGGATTCGGACCAGAAAGGGGTCAAAATCGTGACTTAAAATCGATACAAAACTTTTTTTTTTTTTTTTAATCAAATATCAAGTTTTCTTCTAGTGTACTTACCTAATCACAAAAAAGGGCGAAAACATAAAAAAATGGCGAAAACGGATAAAAAAAACATAAGAAAATAGACGAAAACGTAAAAAACGGACAAAAATGTAAAAAAAATAGACGAAAACGTAAAAAATTTGACAAAAACGTAAAAAAAAAAATAGACGAAAACGTTAAAAAAACGGACGAGAACGTAAAAAAATGGAAGAAAACGGAAAAAGATTGAGAACGGTGCAAAATATTAACGGATGGACTAACGGTGCAAAAAATGAGGACTTTTTTAGAAAATGAGGACTAACTTTGCAAAAAATATTAACTGGGGACTAACTGTGCAAATAACTTAACGTATAAACTAACTGCCCATCCAAATTAGGGACTAACTGTAAAACTTGACGCAACACGGGGACCATTTGTGTAAAAAAACTGAAAAGAGATTTAGAAGAGTAAATTGCAAAAATCGTCCCTAAAGTTTGGACAGGGGTATTTTAGTCATTTGATGTTGGTCAGGGACGATATTTGCCCCAAAAGTTTGCCACAGGGACGGTTTTTGCAGTTTCGACAGTTCTGGGACGAAACATGCAAATTGGCCAAACTTTAGGGACGATTTTTGCAATTTACTCTAGAAAAGATGAGCAATTTAGGGGGAAATTAACACTTAACTCATGGGTAAATTTGACGTCATCAGTGACATTCTATATCAATGCTAAGGAATATGAGTTAGAGGATCATTGTGAACTTGCTAACTACGGAGAAGCATTATCAGATCTTGAATCTGATGAATGCCGAAAAACTAGGAATGGTTAGATGCAGTCAAAGAAAGATAATCACTTTTGGAACTTGATTGTTGTTTCACCAAACGGCTAGTCTATGAGGTTAAAAATGAGTTTCTTTTGAAGATAAGACTCATGAGGACAAAATTATACACACATTAAAGCATGTCTTGTGATAAATTTTTTTAATCATACTCAAGCAACTGATTGTGATTAAATTTTTTTCTACACGCATTAATTAAATAAAGATAATTATTTGTCATACTTGTTTCCATGTATATGAAATATGGCAATTTGATATCAAAACTCTTTTTTTATTGATTACCTTTATGGGGACGGTGCGTAATCAAAAGGGTTATGAATCGAGATAATATTTATTGCATACACAAGATATTAGAATCCAAGTGTGGATTAGATCAGGCATCTAGGAGCTGAAATCTTAAGTTTAATTGTAAGATCATTGATTTGATTATAACTTAAATAAGATTACTCTTGAGTACCCTTGAGAACAATTGGAGCATGATATTTGTTTCCTTAAATCTCATATCTCGTGCAACATATTGAATGTTATTTTCCATCTAAGCAAGATCTTATTCCTTGCATTGGAAATATAGTTTGACTTAAGAGATTTAGAAAATAAAATATACAACCTTGGGATATATGTTTATTATGATAAACGTGTGCAGTAATTAAGTCTAACACAATGTAACATATCATTGAGCAAGTCTCAAAGGATATATTTCACTTGCGATAGTTTAACACATAAACGAATACATTGAGTTTGACTAATCCCAATAGTCACACTACTTCACCTTGCACCTCAGCGTCACATGAGCTTTCTCTCTCCCTTCGCTCCTTCTCACTCTCCACCTCCAATAGTTACCACTCCCTTACATTTCATTAAAATACATATTTTTTTTTTACAAAAATACCCCACCTAATACACCGCACACACTCACAAACCAAATAATAAATAATAAAACCACAAGAGGGGCCCACCTTTACACAAATTCATAAGCGGTGAGAACATCACCATTCGTCTCACTTTTTTGCTCTCCTCACGCGCCACCCTTTGCCTTCCCAATAAGCCTCACACATGAGGTTGTTATCTCACGGCTCCACTCGGAGTAGTCTATGTACATGAGATCTAATTTCCGTTCTTAATTTATATTTTAATGATATGACAAAGTCTTAAGAGTTAGGTACAACATCAAGATATTGAAGAATTTCTATTAGAAATTGTAGCTTACGAGGATTTTCTGGGATTGGTTATAAGAAATTCCCAGACATGGATTGTTTTGGATCACTTATTTATATAGCGGGTGTTTGGATTGCTTGCTGAAACTATTGTTCATAAAATTCGTTGTTTTGAAACATATTAAAATATATTAAATTTAGTTAGAAAAAATGCATATTAAAAATGCTTGAGATTTTTTGGGATTACTTATTGAACAACTTACCCCCTTATCAGCAATTTAATAAGCAATCCCTAAGAATCTCTAGCAATCAAAGTAGTAAAAACTGAAAAGTCATATAATAAGTAGAATTAGTAATCCAAACAATCCATATAAAGTAAAGTTTTAATAAGCAATCCCTAAGAATCTTTAGTAATCAAAATATTAAAAACTCATATACTAATAAGCAGAATTAGTAATCCAAACAACCCATATAAACTAACACTTTTAATAAACAATTCCAAACAACCCAATTATTCTTTCTAAAGAATCACATATATAGGGTTTGCTCAAAATGTGTTGGCAGCACTAGAGCAGACATTAAAGTACCCTTGAAGAGCTTGAATCATACAAGTAAGTTTAACTATTTTTTTGGAGTACACTATGGAACTGAAGAAGGTCTAATAACTATTGCTCACATAACATTGATCTCCACTTACTAGACTCGGAAGAACATCAAATGCAAAGCTGATGCTGCTTGCAGAGATCCTCGAAGTCAACAGTGATATCTATACTACATATAAAGTATGAATGACTCTTTCTCCAAAATTTTAAGACTTACAAGAAAGTAAGCATGGTTTACAACACTTTAATGCACCCAATTTTCAGAATTACAACAAAGTAAGCATATTGTATAACAAAATAAAGCGTTGTGTCATTTTAGGACCAAAATTCTATCAAACAAAATTAATGCTATTAAAAACACCCTTCACAAAAAATTACAACCATTTAAGCACAATGTGCAATACATGCAACCAATATTCAGATTTTCAACAAAATAAACATAGTGTACAACAAAATAAGCACGATGTAATTTTCAGACTTATTTTTAGACTTACAACATTAATGCTATTAAAGTGGTCAATGTTATTAATGACTATAATGACTACTACTTACAAGAAAAGAAACATATTGTACAACACTTTAATGCACATAATTTTCAGACGTACAATACAAGAAGCATAGTGTACAATAAAACACCACATTAATGCTATTTAATGTAGTCAATTATTTAACTGGTCAATAAATACAATTAATACAGTTATTAAAACACCCCTTACATAAGAAATACAAATTATCAAGCATATTGTACAACCAAATTAAACACAATTCATGCATTAAATTTCACTACTACAAATAATAAAGCATATTATACAAATATTCAAGCTCGAACGGGCAACGGACCAAATGGGCTTGAGCCCAAACGGGCTCGAGCCCGAACAGGCACGGACTACACGAAATTTTTGATATCCATAAATTTATTGCTAAAAAGAACGTAATAAACAAAAATACATTATTCATCGAAAAATTTTATTTCATGATACACGTCGCTGCAACGCGCGGGTTCCCTGCTATATATATGTGTATCAAAGCAGTTTATGTAATATACGTCATTGTTATAAATTATACAATGTAAAGTATGCGGTTATAAATTTTAGATTATTTTATTTGACTATTATAAACATGTTGATTTTAGGACGCAAAATATGAATTTAGCTCGTCAGTCAATAGAACTAGTCATGAAGCTAGTAATAAATATGTTACCAAATCTTCTAGTCAAAGATGAACATGCTTTTAAGTTCCACCTTCACCTTTATTCTCATTTTTTTTTCAAAGTAAAAAAGTTTTAGGGAAAATTACAATGACCCAATATCTCACTAATTTTAACCGAGTCAAAATCCGATTCTTATGGACTTAAAATTGGAATTATGACAAATGAGTTTCAAGCAATACTTAGATAGTAACTTTATTATTGGAAACAGGCAAACACAATATCTTATTTTCATGGGATATATACCAAAACAATATACGAGTAATTAACTTTTCGTTTTTTTTAATGAAAATTGCAAGAAATGAGTTATGTATCATAGGTACTATTCTATACATGAAGCATTTATTTATGTCACATCATTAGATGACGTTCTTGGTTTTGGTTTTTTGCTTTGTGTTGTGAATTAATTGTAAACTTGTAATGCTAATGCAGTGACACTTGTCATTTTGATTCCTTTCAATTCCGACCCATAAAAATCTTGACTATAAAAAGCAATGCATGGGTTGGTTTGATAGAAGGAAGCAATCCCAAAAGAAACGAAACCACTCTTATTGTTTCTTCACAAAATAAAAATGGAGCAGAATCATTTGAAGAAGCAGATTAACTCCATCAGAACTTCCCTCTTTGCACAGGTTAGATCTATTATTTCCATGTTTTAATTTTATTTTGCTTTTAATCTATAAAAATATGTTTCATTCTTCGGAATTATATATCTATAAGAGTTTCTTGATAACTTAGAGATCTTGTGTAGTTGTGCTTATAAATTCTAAAGTTAGAAGCGAGTGACAATCAGACAGGATCGTATACGTTGATGTGGTCTTAGTAAGAATAAAAATTTATCATAGACATGTTATCATTATACCAAAGGGCTTGTAGTCCTATGGTATCCCATTTTGTATAATATAAGAATACTCCCCGACCAAATGGTTGTGGGTTCAGGTCCTGTTAGTAAGATTAAGAAGCTAGCATGAAAAACTTTGTAAGGATTGCTGTACAACAAACATGGTTGCATCACGAGTCAATACAAGAAATATCACTAGATGTAGCCCTATCTTATGTACAAAGATAAGATGTGGTGATAATATAATCTAGAATCTTGATCGAGTGAAATTATGATTGCTTGAAATGCATTTAAATACCGAGCCCTCCATACTCACCAAATTAACACATAGAAAATCTCCAAAAAAAAAAGGTACGTGTTTGTTCACCTAAACGTAACACATGACCTCCGCGCATATGCCCATATCTAAAACCGCCAAGGCATATATATATAAGATACAATCACATCCAAACCCCACCATCCACAAATAAGAATCCTGATTCTTAGCATATATGCACAATATGTGAATAAATGATATTTTCTCTTCGATTTTGTGAAGTTATTGCTGCTCATGACACTAATAACAACTTGTATTACCTAAACACTATGGCCTTCTTCAAGATATCAGATAATGTATTAGCCATATATATCTCAATGTACAAAGAACAGATAACTCCATCAAAGGTAAGATGAATGACCATATAACTTTCTTAGAGTTTACTACTTTTACGTGACGTTTAGGAGTTTGAGAGAGCATAAAAGAAAAAAAAGTTTGTCTTGTTTTCTGAGTTACTGTATCCACTGTAAACTTCTTTTTGTGTTAGCATATGTGATTTGTGTATCCACTGTAATCTAAGAATCTAATAAATTGATCACCTTCATTACCTCTCTTATCGAACATAAGCCATGCATGCTATCGTGTAAGCTTTCATTAGAAATTTTATTATGGGATCACATAAAACTAATATGCATGATTTCTTAGGGTTATTTGGACAAAGTGCAGTTTACCCAACTCGAGGAATTGCAAGATGATGCAAACCCCAATTTTGTGCAAGAAGTTGTAACATTGTTTTACTCGGATTCAAAGAGACTAATTGGCAACGTAGAGAGTGCACTGTAAGTAGCCCTCAACCATTTTGACGAATCTCTCTATATATAATTTATTTTAAAATTAAGATTTTTACAAACAATTGAGTTCCTAAAATGAAATGGTTTCTTAGATATTTAGAAACTTCTTTTCTCATCATAATTTTATACAAAACTCTAATTTTTAGCGATAACTGCATTTTCAGGCACAATCACCCTTTGGATTTTGGCAAGCTGGATGATTATATGCATCAATTCAAGGGCAGTAGCTCAAGGTTTACTTCACCTATATAACTCAAAATTTACAAATATAGATATTATTGTGGCATTTTCTTCCTCTTTTGGTAATTACCCATTTGGTTATATGGAAAGATTATAAACTTTTATATACTTGATGTGTAGCATTGGTGCCATTAAGGTGAAGGATGAGTGCACTAAGTTTCAAGAATGTTGCAAAGCTAGGAACGGCGAAGGGTATTGTTTCAATGTTAACTATTGGACTGAAATAAGCTATTGCATCTTTACTATAATGTCCCACAATCTGATGGTTGAGTGTGTTTAAATCTGTTGATGCTTTATTTATTGCAGATGCATCAGGGCATTTGATCAAGTGAAGCAAGAGCATGCTATTTTAAAGGGAAAGCTTGAAACATATTTTCAGGTTTCTCTCTAAAACTCATTATAAAGCACACACATTGTAGCACACAGAACATCGTGTTTGCATAATTATATATAAACTTATCCAATATAATCTAGAGATTCTAAACTCCAATTAATATCTGTACTATACGCTGATTATAAGCGAATTCCCACTTATATTATAATAGATAACCAGAATAATGTTTCACATAACATACCCATGTTTTAGTTAGTGACTGCTGATAAAACTTAATTCAGATCTTGAGACAACAACAAGCATGAATTTATAAAGCTGAATGAAAAGAAGAATCAAGGCGTACAAGTGGAAGAAGAATCAGTACATTCAGCCTAAGACTACAATAGATGGATATACGTATGCATTTGTGTTAAGTAATTATTTTGTTTTCCAGATTACTTTTCCTTTTCTGTCGTTGACTGTCATCCGATAGTCGGATGCACGTATAGTTTTGTCTTTTATAGCCGAATAATTTGTCAAGACTTAGATGATATCTTTACGGGTCATATTTGAAATAACATTGGATGTATGTCATCCACTATTTAGACTTCACACAACGTTGTTGTAACATAAATAATGTTATACCTTTTTCAATGTTTATTTCTCTTGAAATTAGCGTGAATGTTTGAACAAGCATAGGCTCGTCCAAGTGCTTGAATGGAATATAATGTAACATGTTTGTTTATGCATTTGGTCGTAGCGGGACCAATAGAATGATACTGATTGAGACAATTTAGGTGAACAGAGTGTCATATAAGATACCTTTGGTCGTCCGGATATTTGACTTACCCCATGGTGCCTTATAATCCCATTCCAGTTATTTAGCAATTGCTCAGTAGTTAACTTATGCACGCACAGTGATGATGATATGTATGTAAAATGATGTTTGATCTTCTTAGGAGAAGCTTTAAGTATATTTCATCTAACAAACTCGATATTGAATATTTGTAATACCGTACCTTATCCTCACTTGAGTACTTTATTAATCTCTTCGGTGATGCAAATAGGTTGTCTAGAATAAACCCGGATAACCATAATTGATAATCAGGTGATTAAGTTTTATACAGGAACTCATTTTTTTGGTTAGTTGCACTGGGCATATGAAAAATAATGGAATAATGTTGGGCTCATATATAAACCATGTTGATTATGTAAAACTTTCTCATGCGCCTTCCACACTTACTGTTATGCAGACATAAATGATGCTGATTAGTCACTTTTTTTTTTTTTTTTTTTTTTTTTTTTTTTTTTTTTTTTTTTTTTTTTTTTTTTATTTATTATTATTATTTTTTGACAGCGAGTTAGTACTACAATACTATAGTTAGTGATTAGATTCCACAGTACTTACCAAGAAGGTAGTCTCTGTCAGCCTCGAATCGACGCATGTAGATTAGTCACTTCTCTTTGCTCTATAAGTATTGTCCATGTTGAATTAACCCAATAAATTTCTACCAGCTTTTTACATTCAGCCCCCTCATTTCATAGACATGTCTAGAAATTTCATAAATGAATAACTTAAACAATAAACGGCAACACTACAGATTAATTTTGAAGCGATATCTATCATTATGACTTTTTGCGTTAAGCATGGCTGGCCCTCTTAACTAAAAATCCTGGCTCCGCCCCTAATGCAATCCCTCCTAAATTTATTAAGTGTAACAAAACAATTAAAAGTTTTGTGCGTGTTCGTATATATATAACAACGTTAAACTTGTAAGGTTTAGCTAAGCTTTTTTAATGTGTTTGACGAGTTAGTGATACACTTTTACTTAACTACATCTGTCATTCTTCAAATAAATATGTTAACATTCTCAAATAACTATACATGTAGCATACATGGTATCAAACTTTAATGTGGGGTTAGATCACTTAGATGTGTGAAAAGTTAGCACAAATTCTATCGAACCATGATTGCCTTTAGCCTTTATGATGAAAAGTATGGTTGAATCATTATAGGAAGCTCCATGATAAAGTTCATGCTTGTTCTTTAAAGTCATTTGAAAATGCTACACAAGTGACCCGGCCCGTCATGATAAAACTAAATAAACAGGTACATAACTTGTCTTTGCGTTGGTTGAAAATTTCACTTTTCATCGTTTCTACCAGATAATTTCGCCAGACATCCCAAAATAACGAGTTTCTTCCGTAATTTCTCTTGGAAAGATGATACTCTATTGAATGAAATCCTTAACGAAGAAGAGCTTGCAGCAAGTTGGCACAAGTCAATTCGGTTGGACCTCATTTGAAGAACAAAAACACACCAAAATATCACCTTAATAATGCAGTGGGAATTTGCGTCTGTTAACCGTGCAATTCTTTTACTTCATAGCGTAAAACCTTTGCAGGATGCCACCAGAGATTATAAAGAAAGCAAATATATCTTTATTCTATCTTCAAAATCCAAATTTGATTGCAAAAGTCTCTTGAAAAGCGTAAGTCGAAAAAGGTACGAACCATAAATGGAGACGCCGAAATCACAAAGCTTTAAAACTTTAACCTTACTACTGTTACTAGTTAAGATCAAACGAGCAAGTGAACCCGGATCTTTTAGTTGAAATACATACTCAAGACGGAGAGAAAATCTAACAAAGTTTACATTTGAATATTTGATCTCTAACATACATAGAGAAAAGAAGAATCACAACAAAGAAGCCAAGGAAAAAGGCTTCTCCCAATCACAACTTTACTATTCTTTTTATATAATTTTGTTTTATCTCTTTAACTTTGTTAAAAGACTTTTTCATAAATACCTTTGTACGATTTTTAAAACATTTAGTTTTTAGTTTTTTGTTTTTTGTTTTTTTTTTTTGTTTTTTGTTTTTTGTTTTTGTTTTTGTTTTTGTTTTTTGTTTTTTGTTTTTGTTTTTTTGTTTTTTTGTTTTGTTTTTTTTTTTGTTTTTTTTGTTTTTTTGTTTTTTTTTGTTTTTTTTTTTTTTTGTTTTTTTTTTTTTTCATTTATAAGCACATATTTATATTTTAGTAGTGTATAAGAAGTAATTAAGCAAATGAGATTGTTAATTATGCAACAAAGAAAAAAGTTGGTATGAAAGACATTTGAAAGCAATTAATCGGAGGTTTCTTTTGGACATCATGATGCAAATGGGCTTCAGAAATAAATGGCGCAAATGGATTTATGGGTACCTGTCATCGGTTAGTTTTTCAATCTATTAATGGATCTCATGCCAAAGAATTTACTATAGAGCGGGATCTGCACCAATGAGATCTTCCCTCTCCATATTTTTTTTCCTTATAGTTGTAGGAGCTCTTCAAGGTTTGACCCTTGAAGCTTGTGAAAAAGGGATATTCATAGTTTATCCCAAAAAAAATGACAATCTATGCCTTCTCCAATATGCGGACGATGCTCTGTTATTTGCAGAATGATATGAGGTAAACAATAAAGGTCTCATTAGCATCCTCTCCTATTTTTTTTATGCTCGGGCCTTACCATCAATAGTTATAAATGAACATATATAGCATCGGTGTTTTGGGGAATGAAATTTATGTTCGTTTATGTTCGTTCAATAAGATATTAAAGGAACATAAACAAATGAACATACATGGACGTAGACTAATAAACAGATTTTTTTTTTTTTTTTTTTAAAGATATACATAATAATGTGTTTTATATGTGTTGTTTTGTTTAAGTAAACCAATTTCAAAGTGTACAAAAAATATACGACATACAAATGTAAACGAACGTTAACGAATGCATATTAGGACGCTCACGAACATAAATGAACGGATAAGACTTTTGTTCATGTTCGTTCATTTAATAAACAAACAAACATAAACGGACATTTTGCCAAACTGTTCACTAAAAGTTCATTTTGTTTACAGCCCTAAAAGTTCATTATACATGAAACGCCCCAAATAATATTTTTTTCTGCACTGCTAAAAACTGGAGGTTTACAAAACCAAACCGGCAGTTTATCAATTTGAACTGCACAAGTTCATTTTCCAGAAAACGGACTTAAACGACTCGATAATTCACGAAAGTTTGCAGGCATACTTCATATAACATTAATAACACGTTTAAATACAAGTTTCATAAATTGAAAGAGTGGAAGCTTTACTTTTCAAATCAAGGAAGTTATCCCAAACACCTCTTTTAAACCCTGCAAACATAAACTTGCACTTAACACAATTAGTTTCATAACCACACTAAAAACTTAATCTTAAAACATTTGAGTATCAAAATACATTTACTTTACAAGACATAGAGGTTTAACTTGTTTTGTAGCATGGTTATCTATTCCTAGCTACTTGCCTACACGTAAATGGCAAGTACTTCTGTTATTGCATCAAACCTTAAGGCCTTTTCTATGACCTTACCTTGTTATCATAAACCTACAAAAATGTAAACAACTAAAACATAAGCATTATGCCTAGTAAGTAATCGTTGATAACAATCTATCATATACAATTTAATCATACTTAGATCACATACTCTTAATAACTAGTCCAAAGGATAGCCATACCAACTGTGACAACTGGTAAATTTGGGAGATAATTTAATTACCGAGATTATAAATTAAATTAAATCGTTAACCAACTTGAGATTATTTTCTGAATATTTTTAGAATATGACTCGTATAGAGACTTAATTATCTGAAATGACCGTTATATGTTGGATTATCCTTGGAATATTTGGTTGATGTTTATTTAGGGCACTATGTGAGTCGGCACTAGGAAAACCTAATAATACAAGAGAACTAGTAAGTTTTGACACGTTTATTTAATATGGTCGCGTTTATAATCAAACTCCATGGAAAGGTTATTTTAAAACTAATAGAATGAGTTTTAGGGACTCAGGAAATGTTTTAGTTTAGATTTCTAAGACTCGGGTGCATTATATCAAAAATGGGAGAAAACTAGCGAGATTAGTCCTTAAGGGAGCATTAGGGTTTGATGGTAGTCCAACCTACTCATATACAAACACACATAACCCACCAACTAGGGTTGGATACTTCTACTTCCCTCTCTCTCTTAACCCTAGCCGTCACCCTCACAATCCTCACCGGCCGACCACATTCCGGCCAAAAAAACCGGCCACACCGCCACTCACCACCACTCACCGCTACCACCATTCGAACCACCTTCATCTCCTCTATCAACCACCACACCACACGCGCTCCAAATCAACCCCTAACACCTCGTTTTTATTACCACCGCCGCGTACCACCACCTCCACCACCACGAATAACATCACCCTCAATAGATCTAGATGTGTCAAGGTAAGAAAACGCGTTTTACGCGTGGGTTAACTCATCCCCGAGTCAACTCGTGATGTTTAATATCATTTTGGGTGCAAGCTAAATTGGGTAACGATTTTTATTAAATAAAAACGGTTAGAAAACTAGTTTGGTATCACTAGGGTGTGTTTTGTGTTCGGTCGAAGCCATGCCGTAAGCCTATGCTCACGGTATTGGTGAAACTTGATTTTTATTTTGATGTTGAGTTGATATTCATGATGTTTTATAACCTTGTTGTTGTTATTGTTATGTTTAGTTTGGATTTGAAGTGGTTGTGGTGCCGATTTAAATTGTTGTCGTGGATTAGGATAGATTAGTTGTGTATTTGGTATTTGTTGGCGTATNCCCCCCCCCCCCCCGGAGGACCTAACCATCCGAGTAAGCGATAACTACGTAGATCAAAGTACAAATAGTACATAAAGAACATGATAGTGGGATAAAGATATGCGAACGACAAGGAAAATGCACAAAACCGAGAAATACGCGTAAATGGTCGGCAAGGATAAAGACTCCTCGCCTATATAAAGAGGAGAAATCTTCACCTTATGGTAAATCATTCTCTCGCTCTCTAAACTTTCAATTATACTTTCTCTCTCTAAAAAACATATTCTTACTCTCACGCCGGAGGTTAGTCCTGGGACACATCCTGGGACGAGACTAACGGACGTGCCTGTTTTGCAGAAATCCGAAGGACCTTCAACCCATTCATAGGACCTGAGGATAATCCGAAGGATTCAAAGAGATCCGAAGGAACTAATTTGTTTGTCCAGGGTGAACACAAGATTTTACCTCAACAAATTGGCGCCATCCGTGGGACTCGTTTTTCACTCTACCAAAGCTAAGAGATGACGGGTCCCGCTCCAGTAACACCGGAAGGCAGTGGAAGAAATTATGATAACAACCAAGGCAGTCTAGAACAAATCCAAAGTCATATCACCGCACTGAAAGCCCTAATCAAAGAACATAACACCGGAGGAGGAACACCGATCAAACCCATTCAGCTCGACTTTGATGAAGGAGAATCCCAAGATGACGGAGCCAAGAGGGCCGAAGAAGAACTGATGGATGATTTATCCAAACCATTCAAAGCAGCATCCAAGAGTCCTTTCACCCGAAGGATTATTGACTTCTCCGGACCAAAGAACGCGAAGTATACAATGCCCTCTCATCTAAAGCTGTATGATGGGTCTACAGATCCGGACGACCACATCACAAGATTTGAAGGGGCTGCCAACCAAGGTGCATGGCCCATGCCTTTATGGTGTATGATGTTTCAACAAAATCTGGATGATGCAGCTAGAGGATGGTTCGATCGTCTTCCACGGGGTAGTATTGACAGTTGGGATGTTTTGAGCGAGCAGTTCGTGCAGAGGTTTGCCCTTTGAAGTAAATGTGTCAAAGACCCGAAGGAAATCACAGAGATTGTCTGGCAAGCCAACGAGGCTTTGCCAGAATTTAAAGAACGATGGACAAATGAAGCTAGTCGTATATCGGGTATCCCAGAAGTGATGCAAATATCCTCTTTTGTTGACGGTTGCAGGTGTCCGGAGCTAGCAAAAAGATTTTACGAAAGAATTCCTTGAACAGTAACCGAAATGATGATAAGAGTTGACGATTTCATCCGCTCTGATAAAGCATACCGGTCGGCCGAAGTGCCTAGAGGAGAAAAGATAGACAACTACAAAAGGGATCATCACCATCACCCTTACAACAGCAGGACTGACCAAAACAATCAACGGGCCCCTTTTCGGGGAGATCGTCGACGTGGTAACCATCGCGAAGAGTTCAGGCCTCGTCGAAATGATTATTATGTACCTTACGGTCCGGCAAGAAACGATAACACCAATCGACAGGATTTTCGTGCAGGCTATCGTCGTAATGACATATATCGGAGGGATACCAGGCCGATAGATTTGAATGCACTTACCAAAGCTCCTAAAGAAATTCTGGCGACTGAACACCAGCTCAGACTTCCAGCACCACCTCCGTTGAGAGGGAGACCATCAAGAGAGAATATGGACAAGTACTGTGACTATCACGGGGAAAAAGGACATCTTACAAATGATTGTCACAATTTGAAAGAACAATTGAAGAAGGAAATATAGACGGGTAGACTCGACCATATGATCAAGGATGTCCAGCAAAGAGACAGGGTCCCACCTAGAGGTGATAATCAAACCAACCGAGGACGAATCATCAATATGGTTCGGTTCCATGAGAGCGTGCGAAAACGCAAAGTCATTAACCAAGAAGACGAGTGGATGAATGTCCCCATAAGTTTCCCCCCAATCATGCCCAGAGATGTATCTGATGAGCTGATCGATGAAGCGGAAGTGGAAAGATACACTGTTCGAAGGGTGTACGTGGATCAGGGCGCCTCGATGGAAGTAATGTACGAACACTGTTTTGAAAATCTTGACCCCTCCATCCGGTCTAGGCTAACAAAAACGAATACACCCCTGGAAGGATTCGCCGGAGAAGCTATTAAACCACTGGGTAAGATCGAGTTGGAAGTATGTTTCGGAAGTGAAGGGCTATACCGCCGAACAACCATGAAGTTCGCGGTGGTAAGATCTCCCTCTCCTTACAACATTATACTGGGACGATCAGGTATCAAAAAGTTAAGGGCCATCCCCTCGACAATACACTCTATGATGAAATTCCCAACACCAAGAGGTATAGCCACCTTGGTTACTGATGAGACGAAAAGTGTTACGCTTTTAGGGGGTCATTTAAGCCCTAATTCGTATAAATGTGATCAAATATTTCCCTAAATCGTTCCTTTTGTCATTTTAGGTACTTTTGAGAAGAATTCTGGAAAACATGCATATTTGGACGTTTTTGGAGCATAAAAGTGAAGAAAACGACAAAGTCTCAAAAGAAGCAGAAATTACAACCTGACGGCGTCAGAGTCACAAGGTGACGCCGTCAGCAAGCCTTGACAAAAGAGTGGAAACCAATTATCAAATGACGGACTAGAAAGATTTTGGAAATTAACACCTGACGTCGTCAGGTGTTAGAAGATGTAGGCCGTCAGGTTATGA